>KZ825479.1:3660-155330 GCA_003184685.1 Aspergillus indologenus CBS 114.80 | reverse complement strand
GCAGCCCGATCCATGACGATGAAAACCAAGCGGGAACCCACAAACGCCGGAGGAGCTTTTTCAAATTGGTAGGAAGAAAGAGGAGGGGCAGCCAGCGTACTACATTGAGCAGAGGTGAATACATACCAACCTCGGGAGCCTGGGTCTCAGCCATTGTGTGCTAATTAGAGTATCCTCGCGCTGGGGACGAGGAAACGATAGATTAATAGGACTTTTGGATAGTAAGACTTGCGGGATAGTAGAGAGAAGAGGGAAAATGGACTTTGGAGCAGAAGCTGGAGAACCTTCGATTAGTTTAGTCGCTCGATGGAGTCGTGTGCACCTGCCTGGTATTACCCATTACAAAACCACCAGGGCGGGGGCTTTGGCCCGCTTTCGCCAGCGTTTTGCCCTCATCAAGGTGGGGTTTGTGACCAGTAGGGCTCGGTAACAGCTGGTTTTGCCAGTACCTTCCGTTTTCACGGCCGACCGCCCGCCGTCATCACTTTTTCCTTCAAGGCCCAATGGCATCCATTCTTTCCCTGGGAAGCTTGGAATTGCAAGACAAAAGACTCGGGAGCTTCAACAGCTTGACTCAATGAATATACTCTCCAGTTGATTCGACTCTTGACATACTATTTTCTGCTTTAAGTTGCTCAAACTATGTTTTCGAGGGTCATGAGCTCAAGATCCAGCTCGACCTTCTATATGACATCACCTGTGTGTCGCCACTGATCGTCCTCGTAGCCCTGACGAATGCTACAGTCAATCGACCAAGCAGGGCATCTGTACCTTGAGCTTGAGTGTAAATTCAAGCTCTCTTGACATACTCAGTACTCAACGAATAGGCGAGTGGTAGTGATTTTCATTGTTTCTTACAAGGCAATGATCAGTGGGCCGAGTTGTTGTTCTGTCAGCTTTAGACTATCTTGTTGGTGCATCTGAATGGTAGTAGTCCACGGATAGGCTGTGTAGAAGAATGATTACTTAAGAGGTCAGATAGTCATTCAACTACACCATTTTCTTGCTGGTGATTCAAACCATTCTCTCCGCCGTTTTTCTAGTCTATCATCCTGGTGCTTTTGGGGGCGAAGTTTCGGAGTTGGGATTGAAGGTCTACTGGGGAAACTGTGTGTCTGGTCCGGCTCGGGTGCTATTTCCCTAGTTTATATATGCGAGCCATGCACACTCGTTTACTGCGTGCTGCACATGAAAGCACAGTTTTTGCTGATTCGATGCGGAATTTCCCGTACAGTGTGCAAGACCTCTCTGAGGCTTATGTTTTTCTCATCTAAGACGGAACTTCGTCCTTATTCGTGCTTACTACTCTGTGCAACATCGCGTGTGATTTTGGCAAGGATCTGCTCGCTCCGGAGACTCCGTATAGCCAACTAGTGTGTGTGACATAGTAAGTCCTGGGCTAGTCCGTCAGTGAGCCCACCTACAGTAACTTCGTTGCTTCGAGTACAACTCGTCAACAAAGAAAATGGGGAGATTAAATTAATTCACCCTTGTCGGCTGTCAGCAGTAAAAATGCTAGCATCCCGCCAATCCTGCAGGCAAGGAAAGGAATCACCGCCTGGCCTCGTGGCTCAGCATCGGCCCCCTCGCGCGTATGTGTGACCGCTGCAAGGTGATCCGCCACGCTGCAGCTCTTCCTTTGCCCTACTCCCTTGACAAAGCCCAACTTCTGGAAAGAGCTTGGGGGCCGGATTCCTCGATCGGAACTTGAAGACTTTAATATGGACATGGATTCCTTTAACCTTTCTTTATTCTTCCTTCCCCCCTCATGCCCCTTGCCAGACAGCTTTTCTGGGGCTTGGGAGCCAATAACTGTTACTGAGTCCCTCAATGTCTCGTCCTCACGTATCCCTGGACGAAAAAACCTCCCATAATCCTCGACATACACCATGTTGACCTTTAGAGATGCTGTTGACAAGTGCACGGGGCTTTCCGGTGATGGGAAAGACATTGCCATCACCTTGGCTTTCTGTCTCTTTCTAGTGACCATGACCATGGGACTTCGATTTTACACGTTGGTCATGCGAAGACAGAGCTTCCAAGCGTCGGACTATCTAGCACTTATATCTCTGGTAAGATTCCGAGTATTATATGCCGCTTGAGCTGTTTAAGGGGCTAACGGTGCGGTATCAGATTTTATACTACTCTAGCGCGGTGACGGTCTTTCTGGGTATGGCACCGGATTCATCTATGGTGCAATCATTTTTGATACTAATCCGCCATCTTATTCAGCTTTGACCATCGGTCACATTGGCTATCGGACATCGGAAACGCCAGCTTGGCGGCTCAGCATCGCCTTCAAGGTAGATAGTCTCGTCAGTCCATCCCTTACTATACTAAGGTATACTGACCAATTCGCAGTGCATCTATTATATCCGACTGGCATACCTCATAGGGCTAGGTCTGGTCAAATGCAGTCTCTTGCAAGCGCTTCAGAAAACCTTCATCACTCCGACCAGCTATTTTCGGTTCGCCGTGTGGACGACAATGGTAATATGTGCCTGTTGGAGCCTGTCAGGGTTTCTTCTCGCATTTCTGGCCTGCCACCCATTCAAATACAATTGGACTCCGAATCTTGGAGAAGGTCATTGCGTGAATCAAAGCCACGTTCTACTGGGTCTTGGTATCATTGATTCTGTGACGAGCTTCGCCATCATGGTTCTGCCATTGCCGTATTTGCTCAGAACCAACCCGACGCGGTCTCAGAGGCTGGCAACCGCTGGCGTCTATGGGATTGGAGTCTTGTACGTATGCCCTGGGCTCTGCAATGGACGGGTGTCAGACGCAACATTTCTAATTGAGGAACCGAATAGTGCTGTTGCCATTGCCATCCTACTGACTGTGGCTCTTTCGAAAACCGACCTGAGCAATTTCAACGAGGCAGGCAAAATGGTTGTGGTCTGGTTCACTGTTGAGTGGACAGCAGCAATCATCGTGGCCAATGCATGCGTCCTTGCACCAGTGTTTGCCTGCTTGGGTCTTTGCCAATCTCTGCGTTCTGGCGCGAACACCTCGCTCGGCCACCCCAAGGACGGTTCTTATTTGCTGGGGTCGATGCGGACTCTGACTACAGGCGGTAGTAGCGCACCACTAAAGCCGAAAGCCACGCTGGCAGAGACAGGCTCGATTCAGTCGTCGCGATCGATGATGAGAGGGCTTGGGTTCTGTTGGACGGAGGCCACAGGACAAGCACAGCAACCAGGCTCCGTCCTTGCCTTGGAGCCAGGAGAGGTGCGCGTGCAGACAGGATGGTCTGTAGAAAGGTCACCGGCCAAGACAGAAGCTACTGCAACAACAACGATAGGAACCTAGACACACAGGGCTCCGAATCAATGAAGTCATGATCGTCGTTTCCCAGAGAATTCCGACACTTGTGCTACTAGTGCATAGATTGTAAGACCGAGGGGGGCGGGGGAGACTGGCGCCACACCGGCTTGCATTCGTAGAGTGTTCACATTGAACTCCGATTCCGATTAATCTAGAAAAATTGGGGGCCACGCTAGACGCACATAGACTAAGACTTGCCTTGATTTCGCTCTTAGTGGATTTAACTTGATGACCACGTTGATTTCTAGTCTATCTATGCTGCAGTCAGCACACGTCCGATCCGATGATGGCTGGATTCCGTTTGTCTCCGCCTCCCGACTCCGAGTCCGCTCCTGCCGATTCCAGTTGAGGGTCAACATTGTAGACTAAAATCTGACCTGCAGCGAAGTTCTACGCTGTCAGAAAATGAGGAGAAGGCCCTCGCCCTCGGGCTGCCACGCGTGATCCATGACAATTGTCAGATCCCATGTCCTCACGAGCCTTTGTTGCGATCTTTCGTTCTTGAGTGAAGGACATTCTGTGCTCACCTCACAATGGCCACTGACGAAAGGCCCATATCTATCGCTGTTGCCTGTCCAGAATACTGGACCCAGAATCCCTCCGAACCATGAATAACTTGCAACAAACATCGAATACAAACACTTTTGCTCGCTCGAGCCGCTTATCAGGATTACGCTGTAGCTGCACCATCTTCGCCATCATTGCTCGTCCACCAGCGAGCAAGACATACGTGTCAGGCTGTCCGCTTGATCAGTTCGTTCCTTCAACCTGCGCGAAAGAGGACCGGTAGTCAAGTTCTTTTTCTATGGTTTTGCTTTCGAACTTTGCTTCTTGTCGGCTGTTTCATCTCGAACTCAAAACTAGGTTCTCGATTCCTTCGTTCTTGGTGGTGGCACAGCGCTGCCTCTTCGCTTTTGGTGACCCAGACAAAGCGATCTCGTACTCTCCACCCACATTGGTGGATCTTGGTTGCGATTTCAACATTGCACAACTCTCTTCATGCCCAACGAGACCCAAATCTAACATTTCCAGAGCTCATCTCGATCAGATAGCAAACCAATGCCTCCAGATCACTCGGTGAGCGTATTGCGACCCTGACTATACGGATACACTGTCAAATGCGAGGAGCAGGAATCAGTGGCGGTGAGTTCGTGGACACAGCTGACAGTGTCAACAATCGAACGGATCGTCGTGGCTATGCTGAGTTCGAGGGTCCCAGTCTATGTACTTAGCGCAAGGCTAGAAGCATCGAAGCCGAATCGCGTGGTCGGTGGGGACCCGACAGCAGCCATCTTACGGCATGCTCGTCTGGCACATCTCTTGGAACAAGAACCCAGCGGAGTCATCGAACTCGACCAATTCTTCCCCGATCGCTCCATGTGTCGCCAATAGAAGCACTTCCCCACTCGTGCAGGATTGCAGTGTCAGCACCACGAGGACAACACCGGTTGCATGGATTGTTACATATAAATAGGATGTGGTTCCGAATCCTTCCTGAGGCAGAGCAGTGTACTTTGAGTATGGTCCGCTCATGCACTTTCAACATGGACGTCATACGCGACATCCCTGACGTGTATATTTCTCAACGATCGGTGCATATAAGCTGACATGGATTGAAGAATCCGATGCCACCGAGATTCCTCTGGCGCGGCAACAAGAGTCCTGACTAAGCGGAGCATTCCTCTTGTCTCACGATCGGTGTGAACTGTGAGTCGCAAAGCGGCGCAACCACCATTTAGAGTATCCAGTCTGGAGTAATTGTCTGTGCTGCTCAGCCACTGTTAAGGTATGAAAGTGACAGAAATATGCGTTGCCCCCTAGTTCTGCACGAGATGATCGATTTGAGAGACCTCCAGTAGATGCAGCCATTGAGCTTTGTCTTGGGGACGAAGACTCGATATACAATTGGCAGTTGGGCCTAGTGAAGCTATACATAAAGATAGAAAGCTGGAGACTCTACTTCACATAGGTTTACGAACACAAGTCTGCATAGCAGAACTTCTGAACAGGTTTGTAGCAATGTCCGATTACCATCGACTGGTAAGAGTCATAGAAATCCTCGAGTAAACTTGTGAGTAGTACCTAAGCAGCAGATGCCTATCACATCACTACATTGCAGTTAGTTCAATCGGCCTCTGTCTCCCGGTTGCGCAGCACAAAGAATCGTGCGCAATGCCCAATCACCGGACCATCGGCAGTGACCCAGCTTTCTCCGCATTCTCCGCTTGGAGTCTTCCCCACTCTACTTCCACAAGGACGAGTACTCGCACTCGAAAGCCATTAAACCGTTCAGACAACAATCTTCTTTCAACCTCAGTAGATTCATTCTACATACCCTGGATTCCCATAAATAAATAATCCTTCACGATGAAAGTAGCTGCAGAGCTCCCCCTCCGTATCCTTACCCATAACATCCGGTATGCAACCTCATCTCCATTCCAGGGCGAGCGACCCTGGGCCGATCGAAAGCAGCGGCTGCTGAACGAGCTACTGTACAATACACGCCATCAAAACGCCTTTATATGCCTACAGGAGGTTCTACATAGCCAGCTGGTGGATATACATACGGGGCTGAACTCTCCCCACCCCTCCTCCCCCAGCCAGACCTGGGAGTACATCGGAGTCGGCAGGGACGATGGCCGCGAAGCAGGCGAGTATTCTCCGATCTTCTACCAACCCGCAATCTGGGAGCTCCGAGACTGGGAGACCGTCTGGCTGTCTGAGACCCCGGATGTTCCCTCCAAGAGCTGGGATGCCGCCTCGACCCGCATCGTCACGGTGGGCGTCTTCACCCATCGCGCGAGCCGTCGGACTGTGTTGGCATTGAACACCCATCTCGATGACCAGGGATCCCGGTCCCGGTTCGAGGCCGCCCATATCATCCTGGCGAAGATCGAGGAGTATCATGCGAAGGCGACGTTCGGAAGCGGCAGCAGCAGCAGCATCTCGGGGGTGTTTCTTGCAGGCGACTTCAACAGTCAGGAGGACCAGGAGGCGTATACTGTGTTGACAGCGCCGGAGTCGCCCTTGGCCGACGCGGCCAAGTTGGTGACACCCACGGAGCATTACGGCCACTATCTGACATGGACCGGGTTTGGCCATGAAGGGCAGGCTCCCACTCGCATTGACTACATCCTACTGGAGTCCACGGCGGACAAGGTTTTCAGCCACGGTCGCCAGCCGTGGATAGTCGAGGGGTATGCCGTCCTGGAAAATCGGTTCGAAGACGGGGTCTTCAACTCGGACCACCGGGCAGTGGTGATTGATGTGCTCTTAGGCCAGTAGAATGACGGAGGAGATTGGATTGCAACATTTTCTGGACATAACCACCGACGAGTAACATGTGCAAAACTGAAGACTGTCCATACGGTACGGTAACACTTGGTATGCTTGGTCACCGATTCGGTACGGCATCGAAAGACTAGATCCACCGTTGGAGACACTGACGCGCTAACGGAGGACCGGCTTACTGTCTTGGGAAAGGTCTAGTGTCACATGATGAGCTAAACTGGTATAGCGCGCGGGAATGCGTCGGTTACCGTACGAAACAAGCGACGGTATTACAGCATCAATACAATGACAAGTGTAAGAAAGCTTGAGATCGGACCAGAAGATAAAGCAGCATGAAGATGAGTTTGAATAGCTTCAAAAGGGCTCTGAAGGGTCTTCTGTAGCCCTTGAAAGACCGTCGAACCTCTCTCCATGCGATTGGCATCCTCCCTTTTGCTCCCTGGATGACTTTCCTTCCCCCCCGGGGAGCCCGGCCAGAGGGTAGAGACTTGTAACGGCGGTTTCCCTCTGGTTTTCCGCTCGATGTGCTCTTTCGCCGCTGCTGTCCTTCAATCTCTCCGTCTCTTTCTCTCTTCTCTTTCTCTTTCTCTTTCCTTTCCTTTCCTTTCCTCTCTTCCCGCCTCCAAATCGCGTCTTTTATCACTTTTGATCTCTGATAGACTCGGCCATTTGCCAACCTCCACCCCCACAATTTTTATTCCCTGAACGATTGGTCCGCAACGAATAATCGGCATTCTATTTGGGAGACTCGATTTAAATAGCCCTGAGCTATCAACCGAAGGGTGAATAAAGCTTCGCTCCGCAGAACCGAAGCTCCCGACCTGCCGACCACAGCGGGAGCGGCGTCAGCTGATTAGTGTGCCTTCTCACTCACTCAAACCGACTCAGACCGACCAGACCCAGACCCGGCACCAGCACCAGCAGACCAGACCAGACCCATCCACTCTTGTCTGTCTTTCCCACCTGCCTGCTCATTGGAACCAGCTTTCCCCCGACTCGTCTGCTGGTCTAGCTTGGTATCACCGTCTTCCCATTCAATTCTCATTCTCTTGCTGGTGGCTTTCTTGGTTAGTTGTATCTTTTACCTTGATTCTCCCGCGTGCCTGCCATTCGTACTACCCTCCTATCTGTCCCCCCTCCCCCCTCTCATCCTCTCTACCTTACCTCTATTCCCTTGCCATTTTGCTGGCAGGTATGTCACTTCCTCCCAGCTTGTCGTTTCCCTTTCCCGCTTCGCTCCCTCAGCTTCGCGCAGATCTTCCTCCATAGGTTTTCGCGCGTTGCTGAACGGCTCCGGATCATGGCAAAGGAGAGCGACTCACGGGTGGCGGTCTTGCGACATGCCCTTTCGAAGGGTTTTCACCCGCAATGTCTGGTGCGCCGTCGCGTCTCCATTGCGATGACTGCAGATTATCCAAGGCCACTGAACTGACTTGGTTTGTTTCTCATCGCACAGTCCTCCCAAGGATGCTCTCGTAATAGATTAGTGTCCCTGCGCCTTTTTCTCTTCGAACCAGTCGTGTCGCTTGCAGATCAATCGAGCCCTCTGCGCGAGCGATAACGAGCCTCCATCTCGATCCCATAAATTATCATCATCGATGATGCCATCTCCCAATACTTCACACACCGGACAAATACCCTCTGACTCGCAATTTGACGACGGCTCTGGCATGTCTAACACAAGCGCGGATCACCATAATATGGCTGCCTCTGAACCCTCGTCAGGGCAAGGTGTAGACGGAGCTGATGCTATCGCGGAGGGTAAACAGAATGCAAAAGCCGTCCTTGCAGCTTCGGGCGTTTCCCTTCCATCCAACGAATCGAGCCATGATGCGTCTAATGGCAACAACTCGCCTAACACCACCAATGGATCAGCAGCAAGCCGAAAACGATCGCGGGATGGTTCCGTCATACAACCTCCACCCTCCACGGAAAGCCTACCAGTGCGCGTCCGCGAGACGCCAGCAGACAAGATTCTCCTCGAAGACTACGTCAATCGCGAGTTTCACCATTCCGCACTGACAGCTTGGCAGAATCCCAGCCACGAACTTCTGCAGCAGAAACGCGCTGAGCGGGATTACTTCTTGGCGGTCCGGCGCGAGACTCACCTGAACCCCGCAGCGTTGTACGGTGTGGGCTATGAAGGATTCGGAAATGCTCGCACCGATTTACGAAATCAACATCCCCAGCTGCTATACCCAGCCAACCGTCGACGTCCCGGAAATCGACGGACGAGGGAGCTCCGGGTATCTCGCAAAGATCTGAAAACACAAAACGAACAAGTGGAAGATTTGGTGCCTATTCGCCTGGATATCGATTGGGAGAAGATCAAAATTCGAGATACGTTCACGTGGAATCTTCATGATCGCGTGGTCTCGCCGGAGCTGTTTGCCGAGAAACTCGTCGAAGACCTGGGTCTAACTATGGAAACGTGTGCCCCACTGGTGCGCATGATCTCGCAGAGTATCCAGGAACAGCTTTGCGACTACTACCCCCACATTTTCATGGAAGAAGATCCTCTTGACCCACACCTTCCTTACAGTGCCTATAAGAACGATGAGATGCGCATTCTGGTCAAACTCAATATCACCATTGGCCAGCATACCTTAATCGATCAGTTCGAATGGGACATCAATGATCCTTCAAACTCCCCGGAAACCTTTGCCGCTCGAATGACGGACGACCTGTCTCTCTCCGGCGAATTTACCACCGCCATTGCGCACTCGATCCGAGAACAATCACAGCTCTTTGTCAAGTCACTTTACATCCTTTCTCACCCATTCGACGGACGTCCGATTGACGATCCCGATCTCAAGACCGCGTTCCTCCCTTCTCCTCTCACTTCATCCTTTAGACCATTCCAGGCGGCCAAGGAATTCACGCCATATCTATACGAGCTTAATGAGGCTGAGCTTGAACGAACGGAAGTGTCTATCTCGCGAGACCAGCGCCGACAGAAACGGTCCGTCAACCGTCGCGGTGGGCCGGCCCTGCCTGATCTCAAGGACCGCCAACGTACTATTCGCACAATGATTGTCTCGACCGTCATTCCCAATTGTGCGGCTTCTATGGATGAGAGTAATGTGTTCAAGCGGTCTGGCTCAAGTCGCACCCGTCGTGCTGCTGTTGGCATGCGCGACGGAGCGGACGAGTCGGAAGAGTCGGATAGTGACGAATCCTCGATTGCAGCATCTCCAGCGATTGGGCCCCACCTAGCTCAGGGCACGGCGCGCACGCGAGGTATGAGAGGAGCCGCTACCGCAGCACATGCCGCGCTCCGGGCGAGCCTGGGCCAATCCGCCACGCCCGAGCCTCATAACGAGGCCAGAGCCGCATCACGCAGGCGTGAATATCGGGAAGAGAGTGTGGATGAGCCGGAGAAGTTGATTGTGAAACTGAGAATCTCGAAAGAGAAATTCAAGCAGTATCTTGCGCACGGGATACAATCAATAGCAAGCCTCGCGAGTTCGACCCCAGTTGCACAACCGCCATCTCAGCAAGGCACCCCTCAAGTCCAAACCCCCACCCCGACTCCCATGGCTCCTCCTGTACAGTCCCAACCTGAAGTCCGCGTACCAAATGCCCCTCCATCGGCGACACGGCCAGTGCCGACTCCACAGGTCAGAGTGGGAGACAGTCCCCATACCCCACAGATGGGAGCCACCGGGGTGAGTAAACAACGATTTACATAGTCCTCCTCATACGCCTCGGGCCCCGGCCGCAAGATCTGGCAGTCAGTTGAGGATCAAAACCCTCAGACAACCACAGACTAACATAGTTTGACTTAGCCATCGGCTCCCAACTGGCTTGTAGCGGAATTGGCGCAGCTGAACCGGTCTTACCCCAATGACTCCTTCGAGGCCACGATGCGGTATACGGCCGTCGACACGGAAACCGGACAGCCGGTAATCAATGCCAGCAATCAAGTCGGTAATTCCCGGCTGAAATACCAATACCTCCCACGCATCCGATGCCACGATTGTCCGGGCAAACTCTACAACCCCGGTCCTGGTACGACGGTCGAGAACTTCAAAGTGCACCTCACCAACGGCACACACATCAAGAATGTCAACGAACGAGTTGCTAGGACGGCGGCGGCGGCGGATGCAGCTGGGACGGCCGTAGGGGATGGCGGGGGCAGTGTTGATACACCTCTGTGAATAATGACCTGAATGATGGGAGCGCATGCGCGCGCAGCACTTGGCTGTGATTTTCCCTTCCCTGTACTTTGTAGAAAACACATCATCTTACACACAGACGCACACACTGTTGCCCAGTGGGCCTCTTGTGTTGCAATTGTTGTCAAACGCCGCATACCGCACACAGACTACTCTAACAACGAGTCATCCTCCTCCCCTTTGACTTGATGTACATGTTTCTTTCTAGCGAGCTCTTTTTGGGAGAGAGGGTGGAGAAAAAGGTCTGGTTTTTAGTCAAGCTCGTCTCATTTTCTTCTTTCTGTTGACTACCACTACCACCATTACCACTACCACCATTACCCCTATCTATACTCCTTCCACTTCCACTTCAGAGTTCCTTGCCTTGGACGAGTTGGAACCGCATCCAAAAGCGTAAAGATATCCTCTCGAATGCGCAAAGCGAGCCCAAGTAACCCAGCCGGGCCGTCTACATCTGCTTTCTTTCCCCTGTCGTCCCTCCCCTCTTCTAGTGCTTCAGTGACACTAAACTCATGCCCTGCATCTTCCATGGCAGCGTCTGGGAAGTACAGGGTACGGTATCGTAACCGACCAAGGGATTGCACCTCCTGGCGATTGAATTTAATCTTACAAGATTGCACTCAACCCAGAGAACCGTATATCGAACCAACCTTCCTTTCGAAGCTTTTGTTTTCAACTTCACAATCGAACTTCTTGGAAACCCCTTCAGCAAAGTTTCTTATCATCGACAAAAGACATATCCCGTAGACGAACTAACCCTACGGTCATCGTGAAGGAAATACAATTCCTTTTAGTCGCGAGGAGGAGGAGGAGGAGGAGGAGGAGGAGGGTGGCAGTGTCCACGTATGTACCGTAATTAGCTTTCACGTCCGCAAATCGATGTATCAGTGACAGGTACGGTTGCTGTTGCTGTTGCTGGAGGGTGCTTGAGACTGTACTGTACATGTACACGCCCACCGTGTAGCTCAGCTTGTCGGAATTGGCGAACTCTGTGATAGTGACAAGATGTCTCGTCGCGGGAGTGATGGGTCTCTGGGAGGTGAATGGAAGGGCTTTTTCCCTTTGGTTTTTTTTTTTTTTTTTTTTTTTTTTTTTTTTTATTTTATCTTGTCGTACTGGATAGTGAGTTGAGGAAGTGAGGAAGGGAGAGGATGACTGGCCGTCCGGGATCAAAGGCAATGAATGGTTTCCGGTTACCTGATCTAGCAACGTACTGTACAGCTCCATGCACAGTGCACAATCCACGTCTAGTCAGGTCGAGTCCACTGCCGGCCTTTTGACTGTTAGAACAATCAATGCGTACAGGATGACACAAGGACACATAGGTACCTAGATTTGGGGTTGCGGAGAAACGAGTCTAAGACTAGCACTCACGTGCGGATCGTCTACATCAGGACAGCAGGAGCAGAATATCAATATGTAGAATAGACTACATACACACATCAAGAACTCAGCAACGTGCAAAGCCCTCGTCTGAAATGATAGCATGATACCAGCATAAAAATGGATTAATGGATAGACACAAGAATGACACCTGACCCCGGCATATCCCGATACAAAGAACACAATACTTGCTAGCGACACGGGACGAGAAATAGTCGAAATCACTTAGGTCGATAGGATAAGATGGAAGGAAATTGGTATGGTATGGGAAATAAACAACGCTTCTCACTATACATAGAGATCTGTGGAGCAGTAAACCACTCACTCACTCACTCGCACCACAAACACACCGAGATGGATGGATAAATAGATATAATAAAAGAGAGATAGATAAAACATAGATTCGGGGGACTTTTGCTTCGACAGCATCGTCCGTGGTGGATATGGTCCTAATCGCCGTCTTCCTCCTTTTTAAACCCCCCGTAGGCGGATAGCTTGGTTGTTCAGGTGGTAGCTACTAAGACCTGGGTGTGTTCTCATCATCATTGTCATCATATGATTATTGTCATCTCCGAGACGACCGCCGTGTTGCGAGAGTGGTACTGCCTTTGCCACGTGTCGCGGCTCGGCCGCCGGTGGCTTTCTTCGGGGGCGAGATCGGGGGCGGCGATGACAATGGAGAGCTGAGATCCGAGTCGGAGATCTCGTCAAGGTCCTCATCTAATTTCGAGTTTGCTGCCTTTTCCGATTCTTTGGGTTTCAGGTTTTCCTTGGCAACGTCGTTGTTGTCGACATCGGCCTCCTCTGATGGCTCCTCGTTCTCGGACTCCACTTCCTGCTCATCCTCCTCCTCTACCTCTTCTTCTTCCTCTTCTTCCTCTTGCTGATCCCAGTCGTCCATCTCCAGGTCGTCTTCGTCGCTGTCTCGGTCAGCGTAGCTGATCCTCCTGGAGGCTCCTCTGCTGCTACGCCTACGAGAAGCAGCAGCGGCAGCAGCGGAACTGGCTCCGCCATCCGCACCTCCATCCGAGGTCCATCCGTCCTCATCCTTCTTCTTCCGCTTTGGCGCCTTGGACGTCCCAGCTGAGCCCGACGACTTACGCGGAGGTCGAGCCGGCTTCTCTTTGCTCTCTTTCTTCGCCTTCTTGGCGGAGCCGGTATCGCCACCGGTCTCGTTCGAGTCGGTCTTTCTCTTCTTCGCGGCGCCCTGAGACCCACTTTTCGTCTTCATGACGGACCGTACGACGCGGTCCAGCAGCTCTTCGCCATCTTCCGGGAAGAAGTTCTTGTCTGCCACCTCCTGCGCTTCGCGATGGCTGCCCATCGGAGCGAAGATGGAGCTTGGCACGCCCATCTTGCCCGGGTAGGTCTGCAGAATACTGGCGCCGCCGTTTGCACCACCGAACCTACGCTGTTGAGCGTAGATATCGGCAAACCGACGGATGGTCGCCTGAGCGAGGTCCGAGAGTGTGTGAAGACGCGTACTTATCTCATCAGACTTGGTGATGCCGTCGCGTGTTTGCTTGACACGCTGGGCGATGTGGAAGATTAGCGACAGGTTGTGCTCGTTGGCCACAGCTTGGAGGTAGAACAGGATGTAGCGTGCAAAGTCGGTCAATTCCTCAATTCGGGTCGAGTCGTCCATGTCCGCAGGCGGGTAATCGGGATGATAAGCAAGAAGGGAGAGAAGACGCGAGAACATAGACTCCATGACTGTTTGCTGGTCACTTCGCTTGCCGTTCATCTGCTGGGAGAAGTATGCCGCTCGAGAGCGCAGCCAGGTAAGGGTACTTTCCTTGAGGCTAGCATGTGACTCAAACGCAAGCAAGAAGGGTACCGTGTACCAACGATACGTCAAGTGTGTTTGTTGTACGAGCTTCTTTTTGAGCTGACTGATGAAGCCGCTCCGAACTTCCAGGACAGGGTCTTGTGCGACGAGGGCAATCGAGTTGAAGTCCTTCGGCGTAAGCAATTGGTCGCATAGCCCGTGCGTCGCACACAACTTCAACAGTGACCTTGCTGCGAGAAGACGCAGTCTAGGCTTCTGGGTTGCCGGCGTGTCTTTCTTCTTCGAGAGCTCTCCGTCATTCATCACAAGCTTGTTCAAGGTGTCATAAACGGGTTCCGCATGAGCACGGAAGTCATCAGCATCATCGGAAGCATCCTTAGCTCGGAGACGATTGACGATGACCTTGAGAGCCCATTCTTTGGCCTCAGTCTCGTCGTCCCGGGAATCCGACCACGAATATCCAGCATTCGGTTCTGGTGAGCGATTGGAAAGCAAAACCTGGTTGACAGAGATTGAGATGATTGCATCGCGCTCATCATCTGCCTCTTTAGATGCCAACAAGTTGAGCTGGGATAAGGTGGCGAGCTTGGTGAGGAATCGAGCGGATCCATAGCTCCAACCCGAGACACACTTGTGAATCAGGTCCTTAGCATACATCTCCTTCTTGTCGGCGACAGCCATCAGAATTGAAACAGCATGCTTAGCAGCCCTCGGCGACGGGCTGTGCAGCGCATAGTTGACCAAGGCCTGGAAGAATTTTCGCTCCTTGGGAAGCTTGGAAGGCAATTTCTTTGCAAATCCGGAGCATGCTTTGAGGATCTCCTCCGTCCCCGCGCTATCCTTCGTGGTGGCGCTCGGCGCCTGTGATTCAAGGTCTTTGCACATCTCCTGAATTTGTGCCTCCAGAACCTCGGGATTGCGAGAGGAGATTTCTCGTAACATCTCATGAGCAGGGTTTGCCAGCCCGTTCTCGTCGGTCCTCGAAAGGCTCATGACAGCGGGAATGTGACTCCGGTTGAACACGAGGGAACTGCTGCGATACAGCAAAGGAGTAAGAGTTTCAAGCAATGGGGTATTGTTGGCACTCTGTACCCTCCGTGCGAGTTCTTTGATGGCCTTGATAACCGTTCGATAATCGCTGACGGCGGCCATAGCGAAGCGAATAAGCTGGTAGCCACGTCGGTCGTGCACTTTGGCGAACTTCCACAGATCTGCAGACGTTCTGGAGGGATCGGGGAACGTTTTCGATAACGTATCGATAACTTTGCTCAATTGAGCTTGAATCCGGTCTTGATCTTTTTCCATCACTCCGCCCTGTATGGAGATGTTAGCGGACGATCACAGAACCTGGGATAGCAGGCTTCACTCACGTTGTAGTCTTCGCAGGCCTGCAAATAGATGGTCATCGCAGTTCTCATCGAGATTTGACGGGCCTGCATGGCAAAGAAAACCTTCTTCGCCTTGTCATCCATGCCCCTCAAAAGGGTCAGGATACGACGGGTGCGGACCTTGTCCACATCAACCTCAGCATCGCCCTCCTGTGCCTGTGATCCTTTCTGCTTCTGCGACTGCGTGGAGCTGCTGCGGGTCAACTTCGCCTTCACAGGGGGGTAGTTAAGCGGCAGTAGGATCTCAAATAGAACACGGTCAATCATGACATGAATGTCCTGGTCATTGGTATAGAAAGCATCGAAAATCTTGGATGGTCCATCCTTGAGCAGAGGCGCGACAACCTCGTCGTCCCGCTCGATTTCGCCCGCAGCGACCGCCCAGATCCGGGCGAGGGCCTTCATTGCATGCTCGCGCACCTGCGGTTTGCGGTCTTTAACTCGTTCGGCAAGAACGAAAAGAAGCGAATCTGGAGTCGAGAAGCCCCCACTGACACCAAGCTTGTTCACCACATAAGGCAAATCAAAGTTAGCAACCGCGTCCACGGCAGCTACACGCACTCTGTCGTCAGCATCGCGAAGCATGGACGCAACATGCTTGATGAGACTCTGTTCCTCATTCTCACTCAGCCCCGAGCCACCGGCGGACGTGAGCAGAATTCGACCCACTACAGTCACCCAAGCAGCACGGACCGACGCAGACTTATCCAGACGGCGGCTAAGAAAGCTTTCATAGGTGGAACTGTGCGTTTGCGAGAATGGCTTCGGAGAGAATGGCGTCAGAAGAACGCTGGGCTGAGGAACAGTCTGCGCATACTCAGCCAGGGTTACAGGTGGGTAGGCCGCAGGGTCCATTGGCGGCGGCGGGGGTGGTCCAGCAACCCCGATTCCAGCCGTCAAATCGCCGATTGTTTGTGTGGCTAGCAGACGCAAGGCTAGAGACTCCGCAGACAATTCGGCCTCCAGTTGGGGAATCACATTTTGCAAGACCTCCGGGCAAGCTTTCCACAATTCTCGGATCAGACGATGTGCTTTGCTCAGCTCTTTGATATCTTCTCCTTCCTCGTCCGAGTCCTCCAGGTTTGGCCTTCGGTGGGCGCTCTTCGAAGATCCGTTTGCGCCTGGTGCGGGAGCCGAAGCGTCGATGATAACATTGTTGAAATACTGGCTGATATGACTGGTCATCCTTTCCGGGCACGCTTGGCAAATTGCCTTCGCCATGTTATAAGCGGGAGGATAGTCCTTGAGGAGGAGGGTGCCCTGTTTGGCGTCAACAGGAGTTTCACCTTTTCTTCCTCTCTTGTTGGGTAGCTCCAGGGCGCGGGGATCGATGCGCAAAAACTGGGCCACGATGACATCCACAACATCGGGAGCCAGGACAGGCGATTCATCAATCACCGTCACGAGAAGGCGTGTCATATCGAACTCAACATTCTTGGCGACTTCCTCGCCGGTAGAGTTCTTGGAGGATCCAGAGACGATGTCGAAGCAGCTTGTAAATAGCGGTATAATCAATGTGTCTGGGTGATCTAGGTCAGTCATGAGCACGATACTCTTGACTTCTGCGAGAGAGTTGAGGACGTAAATGTGCTGGGCATTGTAAGGGTTTGACGGGTCCCCTAATGCAGGAATGATGGAGGTGACTATAGAGGTAAAGATATCCTAGAATATCCCGAGGTAAGTCAGCATTGCCAGCATCGAGATGAGCCGCGCTCCATATCCGACAGTCTCTCCAAGCAGATCAATTGCATTGACGACGAAGTCAGACAAGGGTCGTTGATGAATATCGGCGCACCTTCAGTTGGTTTGCCGTGAAAGGCGCGTCAGGAGCACAAAGGCGCAAGACGTCAACGATGCAACAGGCGGTCCAAGCCCTTACACCCTTATCCTTATGCCCCAGCAGGTGAGCGGTGGCTAGCTCCTGCGACACCTTTCTTAGCGAGTCGGTGTCGATTTCCTCCTGCTCGAGTTTGCGGAGCTCCTGCGCGAGGGTCTGTAGTCGTGCAAGTAGATCGGCCACGGGAATGGCGGCTCGTCCTACGCGCCAGGATAGCGGCTCGTTAAACTTGAGACGGCGCAGACCGCCGGAGATGTCTTCATGGTCCACGACCTCCGTCGCGACGGAGGGACCTTGACGAGTGCGCGCGGGCATCGTGGACGAAGCGCGGGGGACGGGAGCCGATTGAGGGTGAACTTCAACACAGCATGCGCGGCGCGGGGTGGATGCGGGAAATGGGGGTGTGATTATCGAATGGGGGAGGGGTTCAACCTCTGTTACGTGGAAGAAGAAGTAAATAATAAGAGAGAGGAAGAAGATAAAGGAGGTTTAGATGAGAGGGGGAGGGGAGTGGGAGGGGAGGAGTTGGGGGAGGGACAGGAATCAATTCGGGTGAAGAGGGAAGGGAAGGTGGTTGGTTCGCTTTGCGGTCGGAGGAGCAGTAGGTCAGTTTAGCAGTAGCAGCAGTAGCAGCAACAGCAGCAACAGCAGCAACAGCAGCAACAGCAACAACAGCTGCACCACCCAAAGAACGGATGATTGACGGGTTTCGAACCTTCGCCGACCGCCTTGGACCGCCTTTGACCGCCTTCCGTGGGGCGGGACGCGTCGCGCGACTTTCAAAGCACTTGCCCTCTTTCGGTTTCGGTTGCTTCCCCTCGGATCTCCTACTCCGTCCAGTACATCCAAGATACTACTCATACCTCATGGAACTGTCGGGAATTGAGTCAATATCCAGTCCACACACTCCGCAGGTATGCGATGTGGCTATCAAAGCATTTTCTCACTGGTAATATCTGCCAGCTGCCGAAAGGGTCTGACAAATTTATCCCTGGCTAGCTCTGGAACGAGGGATCCCCAACCCCCGGCATATGACGTGGCCACGCTTATTGCGAGCTACTATACCATGAACTACGTCCTGATGCAGAATCGGACACATACAGCCAATATCAGACGAGCCGAAAAGAAACTCAATGGCAAATCTCATTTACCTACAAGAACGCGGTCCTATCTTCAACACCGCATTGCAGTCTGGCCAACCATCCTAGATGACCTTTCACTCCATAGGCAAACAATTGAGCCACGTCTTGATAGATTGTATTATATTCAGCCAGTATATATGCAGATGAAAAGGCAAACGCTATCTATGCCGCATCGAGATGCCGCTATGCTATGCACATATCACATATACCGTTCAATAAACATTACCCATTTGATCATATATCCGTCACGAGAACGCCATGTAGGTGAGTGGAAATGCTGATGCAAGTCTTTTCTGGAAAACGAAAAAGAAAGAAGAAGAAGCAGAAGAAGAATAGGCCCATCGTCCGCGGAAGGCGATGGGGTTTCACAGCTTAGGACTGAACTTGCTCATGGCCCGCAGCTTCTTGCCATAGAAGAAGAAGAGGACCGGAATGGGGATCATGGCCAAGGTGATGAAGCCAAGCAAGCTAGAAGCCCAGTCCACACCCAACTTGTTGTACATCTGCGTGGCGAACAAGGGGAAGGCGCCGCCCAGACTGCTTCGGACGAGCGTGTTGGCAGCAATGGCCGAGTTGGCGAACATCAGGTACACATCAATGATGTAGTTGAGTCCCTGCATGAAGATCACCAGGATGCCCATACCGATGGGGATCCCGGCGAAAACTTGGGCAACCCACGAGGTGCTCGGGTGGGAACTCCAGCCGAACCAGAATAGGCCCACCGGCAAGAGAACGGAGGCGATCATCATCGGAGGCAGTCGCTCTTCCGGGGTAACGCGCCCATGCTTGGCCAGCTTGCGGGCGAATCGTGTCTTGGTCTGCCAGACAATCAAAGCCACACCACAAATCACTCCGATCAGGATTCCAATGAACGGAAGTCCAGCGATACCTTCGTTCGTCCAGCCACGCACCTCCTGGAAGGACACAGGGTAAGCTTCGAAGAACAGGTAGAGAATTCCATAAACCAAAGCCAGATATAGGGTGATGGCAAGCAGGATCGGCTCGAGGAACAGCATCAGAACCGGCCGCAGCAGATACTTGGAAGCGATATCCTTCATAGTAGGGCGGCTCTTGTCCAGCAGCGCGTAGAGTTCAGTGTTACCGGTCTCCTTGCGAAGACGGGCTGCTCTGCGCTGCAAGAGGACGGGAGCATATGTCTCGGGGACGATAAAGAAAGCCAGAAGACCGAAAGCGGCCGAGGCAATCAGGGTGATCCAGGCAGTCCATCGCCAGCCGAGGCTGGAATCGGTAAGGAAGCCACCGACAATAGGACCTGACACATCAAAGTCAGTCGACCAGCACGAGTAACTAGCACCAAGCGAAAACACTTACCAAGCACAGGTCCAACAAATGTGGCCGATGCGAACAGCGCGATGGCGATTGCACGGTCAACAGGATCCCAGAAATCGGCCAACGCACCGCCGACGACGGCAAGGGGGGAGCAACCGAACATTCCGATGATGAACCGACAAACCAGAATGGTCTCGACGTTCTTGGCCACGGCGACGGGGATCTGGAAGATGGCGAACATGAGATAGCCAGAGAACAGAGGAATCCGGCGACCATAGAGCTCCGAAAGAGGAGACCACATCAATGGGCCGACGGCGAAGCCAAAGACCACCAAACTCGTACCCAAAATCATGACCTCGGTTGAAACGTGAAACTCTTCGGCCGTCACAATTGTTGCCGTTGAGAAGACACTACTGGCAAAGGTGATCCACATCGTCATGAAGGCCATCGACATGGTGATCACCCATTTCCTCCAGTAATTCATGTTGTGGGGGTTCTCGGGGTCGTCGGGCCCATCCCATTCGACGAGGTTAGGGTCTCTTTGCTTCTCTTCAGCTTTCTCCAGCTGTTCTTCGGGGATGTTGACTTCCGAGTCCGATCCATTGCGTTCCAAATCCTTGTCGAAAGCGTTCTCAATTTCCTTCTCGTGATCTCCGGTTGCCGCGATCGATGCAGATCTAAGGGTGGAATCGGACGATTGAAGGGGTGCCTCGTTGCTCTGCTCGACCTTCGAATCGATCTCCGCGGCACTGCTACTATGAGGGGCGCTCATTTCGGGTGACTGTGGCTCGCGTGGGAGCAAACAGTGGGTGACTTGCGATTCTATCCCGACTCAGGGCTACCACCGAACAGGGGGATAATAGGGACAGTTGATGAAAACGTGGGTAGGTTGGAAAGTGATATGGTATCAACAACCCAAAGACGAGAGTTCTATGACGAATTTTAACGAAGACGAACAGGGAAACCAAATGACCCTTGCCACGGGCTCTGGCCAATGCTATATACAAAAGCAACCTTGTTTAAACGGGGGGCCACTTTACCCGCCAGGCAGAGCAGAAGGGGAAAAAATCCCTGATAGCGTATGGGCGACCAATAGGCAACCTATAGAAAAGTAGGTATGAATCACAGCGAACAAGCATTAGTCAAGGTCTCGGGGTTAACTTAGGGAACGCGAGCCCGTCCCCACTCAGGCCCCGATGGTCCAAGTGCGCCGTCGCCGTGTCTGTCGAGCTCGTTAAGTCCGGCCATGTGGGCAAGGCTCCGTCTTGGAATTTCCCGACCAGCAAGCTGTCGATTCATCGGTTCGTGAGATGATGTCTCATCCTGCAGACCAAAGTCGTCAACTGCCGTGATACCCGAGATAATGCAGTCAGTAAGCTGCATAAGCATGACTGTCAGCCCTTTGTGTGAGGTGTGTGAGGGGGGTGTGAGCAGCTACATGTTGATTGATAATCGCGGTCATGATGATGAATGCTAAATGAAATGGCACCGGGGGAAGTCCGGTCGCCTGACTCGTGGAAAGTCAAGCTAAGTGTGAGTGGGAATTGAAACTGGCTCGCGCTTTCGGCACTTCCGACCGCCGACATTTGGGTTAAGGAGACCCGCCGGCGGCTTGGCTATTGTTTTTTGGTTTCTGCGCTTCCGTTTCTTTTCCTCATTCGACCTTTTTCGAGAGCCTTCGCGAGGACTTTGATATTCGCCTGCCCCGCTTAGTCTACTTCGAGATAGACTCCAGAACATTGGCGAAAACTAGACTAAGCAGACAACGACTCGACACCTTCTAGTAGGGGAATTACCTTGGTTGTTTCGAATAGAGTGAACAATCACATTCCCACAGTCTGCTCTATGATCTATCACATCCCAGTCACATACACACACACACCTACAGCTCGCTAGGGCTAAGTCAGGAGGGCCAGACGTTAGGTGTATATGCAGCAACCCGCACCGCTGACGATTCCCGATCAAGTTTACTGCTCCGTCAACTCACCATTCCTTCCGGTAGAACCAAACGCCAAGTTGGAACTAAGCAACAATCTATCAAGCCACTTAAGATTCCCTCCGGCCTTAACCCCGTCGGACTGACTCCTTTAATCCCACGTCCAAGCACCCGCGACTGGAACTCGCCGAATCCTTCAGTAGTATGACTCTGCACCTCAATCCGGACATCAGTCTTATCTCCGGGACGACCACGCGCTGCAACCTCACTGTACAGTATATGCAGCGTTGTGAATTCCATTCCTCCTCTCCTCAGGAACAGTCATTGTAAAAAGCACGGTATCTAGGACTCGCAAAGCCAAACTAAGTACTCCGTAGTAGTCTAGAAATTCCAGACACCGCGCAACTGTAGTGGGGCCTCGTATGTACGTAGCCATGGATGCAGCGAAAAAAAAAGGGGGGGGTCCCTAGTATCGAGATAAGTCTAGATTTCAACGGAGTCCACCCGAAGGGAAAATTCCATTCCTTCCTTCCTGCCATCCACCCAGATCAGACTCATTACAACCCAGTATTTAAATGAGGGTTCTTGTGCCGACACGATGGAGAGGACGATCCTAAGAAACATACTACGTACGTACCGACCCTCCCTAAAACATGGCGGTAGTACCCATAGCTAAGGCCACCGAGTTGCTTAGTGACGTTTCAGACTACGTCGTGCTGTACTGTACTGTACACTACATTTAGGCAGCGAGACGGCGCCTGGATATTGATTTCTCCAGAACTCGACGAAGGACTGTACTGTACTGTCCCTGAGCGTGAATGCAGTGCTGCACTCCGTACTTCCTGCTATCGAACCCTAACCATAGGACCGCCCACCTCGAGTGTGAGTAACCAGTAGTCAGGGAGACTGGCTACCTCTCTCTTAGGAGATCCGTTGGATCCAAGTTCGGTGTATGGAATCCGATGCTCAATCGGCAGCGCACCAATCGACGCAACCAGTAACATACAGTACAAGGTTACTAAGTTAGTGAATATCATCCGATTAGTCATCGGCGCAGCCAGCCGACAGAAACACGCACGGGCCACCACCGCAGCCCTGAGGAGCAAGTCTAGTCTACTAAGGTACCTACGAGTAGTAGTCTTCCAGTCCAGTGCAGTAGCGTAGCTTCGCCAATTGCAGGACAGGGAGATGAGGAAGGATCATTGCTGGTGAAGAACCAGTCACTCAGATCGATAGTATCCCTTGATGCTCTGGCACCTGAGGTAATCGGTCTACGCAACTGAGGACGGGGACTGTGAAGCGCCTGGCCCTACTCCGTACACGGTTCCGTACGGTGGTCCTCCCGCGATGGACCATGTTGCGCCAAGGTGTGAAACGCCGCGACCTGCACTCTGTCCTTGATTTCTCGGGATCCCCGTGCATGCGGCCCTTGGGGATCGGCGCCCTGGACGGAGTAGCGGGCGCTGGAATCTGGACTCTAGCTTGCGTTGCGAGAAATCAATCGATGGGTTTGACATAGAGCGAGCAGTATGGCGGTGTGGGCGGGGATCCACTGTCGATCTTGAAGACGGTTGGGGTGGATGGGTGGTGATGGTTTGCCCTGTGGGTTGGAGGTTGTTTTACTCAAGGGTCCTGTCCTTTTGTGATTCCAACTTCGTTTTAGACGGATCACCCCCGCTAACGCTTGTCGTGATCATTTAAGAAATTCTCATTATAGAACAAGATGCCATTTAGTGCAAGGTGCATCACCTCCCGCCGGTACCCATCATCGGGAGCCGGCGATGATGCGGTAAATGGTCCAGATCAATTCGAAGCTATATGATCGCTGCAGACATAACCATGCTAGATATGGAAACGAGTAGCCCAAGCTTAGACCTATCCTTACACCAAGCATAGAGCGTGAACTGGGGTCTCCAGACAATGATTCCGTGCGGGGTCCCGCCCACCAATACAGTAGTCCCAATTCACAACGAACGCCACGGTCGCTTGTCCTCCACCAGACACCACAAAAATCGCTGCAAAACGCCGGAAAATGCTTGGTCGTTGTAGTAAATCATGAGCTGTCTTCGAGGACATGGCCATTGGCGGCATCTTTGCGCTGCCTCAGCGTGTCAATGGCTTTGCCAACTTCGTCTTTGGCCACCCCTTCCAGAGAGGCTCTGGCATCGGGCTCGAGAGTTTCAACGTCCCCCACCCGCTCGTAGAGCATCCGGGAAATACTCCGGTTGATGTCGGTGTATTCATCTTTGGAAACAAGCTTCGAGCGATAGTAGGGTTTCAGCTCAGAAACTACAAGCCTTTGAACGGCCGACTTGACCGCGGATGACGGCCCTGACGGCCCCGAGCGAGAAGGGGAGGCATGGAGCGAACGTAGGGCTGCTGAGCGAGCTGCAGCCCGGGGAATCCGACGATTCCAGCGAGGAGGAGGGGTATGACGTGGGGACTGATCTTCTTCATGGCGATCTTTGTCCGAGGCAATTGGAGAGACGTCCGGGGAGAACGGTGGGGATGAAGGGTCTGCAGGCGACCCGAGTTGTAGAGGCGATACGGGTCTGTTTCTGCCATGTGGAGGCGGCGTTGTAGAAGACATCCGTGGAGAGGAGTGGTTAGAGGGAGCAGGCGAGATGGAAGGGGAGGTTAGGCCAGGCGTGAAGTGATCGGTCGGGGCGATAGAAGAATGGGCTGATGGACCATGTGAATTGACGCCATTGTGAGTAGACGATGACTCCACCTCTTTCAGAAGCGATTGGAGGAAACTCGGTTCGCTCGAAGGTTCGGCATTGATCCGAGCAGTGGCCTGTGCACTTGCAGCCCGCGATGACTCCCCGTTCTGCATAGCAAGAGCCGCCAAGTCTTCGGCCCTTCGAGTCCGGGGTCGCTTGAGCTTGCGTGCAGGCTCAGTAGGCTCCGGGGATGGGGACATGGTGGGTTCTTTACGTTTTCTCGCCGCACTCGGATTGTTCTCGATTTCTCGGGCACGCTCGAATGCATTCCAGGCTCTCATTTCCTCAAGCGACTCTGGCTCGGGGGTGGGCTCGCGAGGTACGCGGGGCCGCGATGGCCGAGGGGCCTCGATATCGAGCAAGGCCGCAGTATCCCGAAAGCGGTTGCTACCACCCTGCCGTTCAGCAACTTCAAAACGACGCTGCCATGCGCGAAACTCACGCTGATTGGCTTCTTCCCGTCGTTGCTGCTGACGAGCACGCTCCAACGCCCTGTCATCATCGAAGGGGAAATCCAAGTCAATGTTCAAGTGATCCCAAACCGACTGCCATACCCGTGCCCAATGTAGGGAGTTTAGCTGATTTCTGCTCTGTAGCATTCGCTGCTGTGCTCTCGTACGGCGATTCCGTCTATCCTGCGGTCGGGAACCCCTGTCAGTCGTCTCAGGGGAGCGTCCGAGACGACGTTGGTTCTCACACCGTGCACAATACCAGGGCCCACTGGGCACCTCGTCGAGACCGACACAGTAGGTATGTGAGGGTGCATCACAACCATCGCAAAGAAGAAGCAAATCTTCGTTGTCCGCATCGCCGCAGACGGGACAAGGCTGGAAGTCGATGAAGTCATCATCAATATACTCGATAACCATCGAAGGATCGACCTCGGCGACTTGGGTTCGATCCTGGACGGCATATGACGAGATGACAGGACCTGTATGATGGGAAGTCGATATGTTAGCCAGGGAGAACGGCCACACGGTGTAGAACGATATCCAGGGGCTTCAATGGTGGTTTGGAGGGGGGTGATAAGGACTTACCGCCGGGGCGATCACTTAGTTCGACTACATTGAAACTCCGCCGGCAGATCGGACAGCTGTTGGCCCGTTCTACCCATGGTTTGAGGCAGTTGTTGTGCAAAATGTGACCACAAGGTAGCAACTGGGCGATTTGACCGGGATCCTCATTGCCATCGACACCATCGACCTTGCTGGCAATGTTGGCAACGTTGGCCGACCTGATCTCTGGCTCGAGGTCAGGTCTTGGCGCGGCCTCGGCGGCGACGGCAAGAGGATCGCTGGCGCTTTCGCCAAGGTCTCCTAAGCACACAATACAAGTGTCGGACATTAACAGAAGGGGAGATTTCAGAGGTGTCTGCAGGAACGCTGAGAGAAGGCATGAAGAGAACTTAAAGGAAAGAAAATAGGAAAGTTTTGGGATGTAGAAAGAGAAGGGGAGGGGGGAGGGGGGAGGGAGGAGGTCAGGTCGAGTGATGTGGGGAGAAAGCAACCGGCCTTTTGAAGGTGGACCGTCAATCCGATCTAACGCAAAGCAGGCTGGAGCCCAACGTGACCATGACCCCCAGGGCCAATCATTCCCGCCAGAAAACGGCAAAAGCAGGCTTAGTCAGTCGTTGGGATGATGGCTTCAAGAAATGCCCTGGCCCTTGCAGCACCAGCAGGCGCACCAGCAGAAGCACCAGCAGGAGCACCAGCAGGAGCACTAGCAGGAAAGCAGTCCCAGTAAGCAAAGCAGCTGAAATTGATTCACACAGACTGGCACGTTTCCCCCTTCCCCTCATTCCATTTGTTCTGCGGTGAATCAACTCTATCCTCCGATAAATTGTAGACCGCCTCCTTAGTACCAACACCAGCCCCTGGGATTGATTAAAGTTAGTCGCGATCTATCGCACCCCGTATGTGGTTATGTGAAAGTAGCATGTCTGGCGACCGCATTTCCTGGTATTTGGTCGCAGGAAGAGAAACTCTACGAGAGGTGTATCCATATGATGCAAATATTGATCGCTGACCGGGTTAGGGGATCATGATCAGACAAGGAGATCAAACCACCCACAAAAACAGCAACCCTCTGCAATGTGAACCGCGCGTGTCCTGTCGATAATTGAAGTTTCCGTCGAGAGGTTTCGCCGCACGAGACATGCTCTTAAGGGTTTGAGGTCCCTCACATGCTGGGCAGCCACGAAGTCCCCGTTAGAAAGGAGGATCACAAGTTCTCAACCCCAGTAACCAAGAGAAACCAGAGGTCATACGAGGACATTGCAGAGAGTTGGCAGGATTCGAAGGGTGTGACTCGAAGACTAAGATTGGTACCGCGAATGGCCTGGTATCACCGATTGCATTTTAAGTCTAGAAGGGGAAGTCTTAAATCGAGGACGAATTCGGTGCTAACAACATCGGGGTAACGACGTTCGGAAACGAGAAGAGCGCTCATAGAAGTTTTCCAGATCTTAATTTGGCATTTTTTTATTTCAAACGTAAAGAAAAGGAAATCCCATCATCACATTTAGACCTCCGCGATTTCTCTGAGACGGCGGATGGTGGAGCGGGTGGCAGCGGCGGCGGGGGTACTGTGTTACAAAAGACCAGCGATCAGCAATCGTGTCACTTCTTGGAGGCTGCGAGGGGCCCAGTCTGGCTGGTTCGGGTCGACAAGTCGACAGGATGGCAGGACTTACGAGACGGTGTAGGCACCACCGGCAACGGTCTTCTTGCAGCCCTTGCACTCCCAGATACCAACAGCCTGGCGCTTGACGGTGTTCTTTCCGCAGAAGGTGCAGATGTAACGGGCGTGCTGGGACACTTCCATCTTCTTCACCTGCTTACGCAGGGAGGCACCGTATCTATTATCATGCCATCGTCAATATACGTTTCGTGTCACGGTGCGAGGGATTTCGATGTGTCGTTTGCTCGATAATCATCGTTCGGTTTGTTGTCGCGATCGAGGCTTTTCGAAAATTTTTTCTGAGGGGTTCGGAGTGGGAGGGCGCGAGTGCCTACCTGGTACCATATTTACCGGTGATGCCGACCTCTGCAATATCCAGTCAGTAATTAATTCAAAAGGCCAAATTCGCATTCGTCTCGCGCAGAGATTCGAGGGTATACACATACTCTTAGTGCGCTTCGTCATCTTGGCTGGATCCGGCTGTTGAGGTCGAAGATGGATACAGTGCGGTAAGTCGAAATCGAGACGTGAGTCTTTCTAGTCGGGAGTGGTTGTGGGCGGGCTCGCTTAGGGCTGCACCTAGAGTCACGTGAGCCGCATCATACTTGGGCTGCCTCTAGGAGAGCATCGATTCGAGTATGCGGGTTATGTAGACAGGGAGAATCATCGAGCTCTACTTTTACCACGTTCTCAAGTCTTCTTTTCTATTTGACCTTTTTTCCCTTCCTCTTTATGACTCTCCTGGCCGCGTTACTGTGCGCGCATATTCTGCAAGAGTCGTGATGACATAATAAATCCACGGGCTCTTATGTAATTCGCCCTGCATAACTTGCCATCAAGGTGCTGACACTTCGCTTACGAGTACTGTGCACCCATGCTATTGGGTTAGGAAAGTGACAGCTACCTATGAAGTTCTCATAGTAACTACTGTAATACATTCTATCAGCTTCTGTAGAGCGAAGGTCAGTTCCCCAAATGAGGGGCATATAAGTATCGGATCACATGCATGGGGCAGACTGATCTTTGGTATGTCTGGATCCGGTTAGTCCAGTCCAGTACTCGTGCTACCACCGATCTGGCCGGAACCGAGCAACCTCAGGCAAGCCATCCCTAGTTGTATAAACTCCGTTCCATGCGCGCATCAGGGTGCAGCAATTCCTTTGAACAACTAAATCACTGCCTCCGGCTGCGTACTTCGGTCTACGAACCGTCACCCCAAATCTTAAGTATTATCGATAGTAACAACCCACCACGCCGAGATGGAGTCTCAGAGAGAGTACGACATCATTCTCCTCGGCCCCACTGGTTACACAGGACGCTTCTGTGCCCAGCATATCGTCAAGCACCTGCCGACCAACCTGAAGTGGGCAGTGGGAGGACGCTCTCAGCCCAAGCTTGAGCAGGCCGTCAAGGACTTGAAGGCTCTGAATCCTGATCGCAAAGATCCTGGTACTGTACCGCGGCTACACGCCTCTTCGCATGTTAATGGATAGTAGATATCATTACTGTGCAGCTCAATAAAGAAGAGCTTACCCCGCTGGTACGCAGGACGAAGGTCATCATCAACTGCGTGGGTCCATACTGTTTGTACTCGACGCCGGTGGTCGAAGCCTGCGCCAGCAATGGGACACACTATGTCGATGCGTCGGTTTCTTCTTGCCACCCGTTTGGTCTTCTATACTGACTGAGCCACCATGTAGAACTGGAGAAACTCCCTGGGTGAAGACGATTGTCGAGAAATACCATGAAACAGCCAAGTCGAACGGCGCCGTTGTACGTCTTGCTCGCGTCTGCTCTCCATAACACCACCCTCTCTAATCACATCTCAACAACTACAGATCATCCCCTCCGTCGGGATCGAAAGCGCCCCCGCAGACATGCTGGCCTGGGCTCTTGTCAAACGCATCCGCGAGGACCTCGCCTGCGACACCAAGGAAGTCGTTTCCGCCATCCACGAGATGAAGTACGTAGCAACCCAACCCCCACTGCACTACCCGACTTCCTTACTAACCCGACCACCAGATCCTCCGGCGCAAGCGGCGGCACCCTCAGCACAATCCTCACCGTCTTCGACACCCTGTCCTTCGCCGACATCGCCAAATCCGCCAGCCCCTTCGCGCTCGCCGCCGCGCCACCCCCAGCCAACGTACCCCGCGAGCCCCTCCTCGCCCAACTCTCCGGCGTCCGGTACGTGCGCGACCTGGGGGCGCTGACGACCTCGCCGTCCGGCCTCGCGGACGTCAACGTCGTGCACCGCAGCAGCTCGCTGATGCCGGAGTTCTACGGGCCCCGCTTCCACTTCCGGCAGTTCCTGCGCGTGCGCAACGCGCTCGTCGGGGTGTTCGTCCACTATGCGTTTCTGGTCGTGATCTCGCTGCTGATCTTCGCGCCGGTCCGCGCTCTGGTCCGGCGGTACGTCTACCAGCCCGGCGCGGGGCCCACGGCCGAGGCGTCGGTGAACGACCACCTCGAGTATCGGGCCGTGGCGACGGCGGATCAACCCGTGGCGCCGAAGCGGGCGTTCGGCAAGTTGCGGTACCAGGGGGGTTGTTATGAGTTCACGGGGCTGAGCTTGGCGGACGCGGCGATGGTGATTCTGGAGAATGAGGAGAAGGTCAAGCGGGTTTCGCGGGGGGGGATTGTAACGACGGCGGTGCTGGGGCAGGAGTTGCTGGATCGGTGGGAGAAGGTTGGGTGTGGGGTGGAGACGCAGGTCTTTGAGCATTAGCTTCGCTTTGTTACAATTTTGTCTATTGTATGATCATATTTGTGATATCTGTATGTTTTTTCATCTTCTGTATGTGAATCTTATGACGCAGTCACTTGGAACACAATCAAACCTAACCAGTAAGTATCCAGCAAACCCGGGGAATCAATCCAGCAATTCCCCACCCATCACAAGCCCAAAGCCCCCCTCAAGCAATACAATACTCCGAACGGTAGACCTCACAACCGCGACAACCCCGCCCTCCCAAAGACGACCTCCTCCAACCACCACGCAATAATCTCATTGACCTCCTCGGGCTTCTGCCACAGCGCCCAATGGCCCGTGTTCACCTGCTTGTAGGTCAAATGCGGGATCGTCCTGGTCATGCCGCCGCCGAGATTAGGCGGCAGGGCGGGATCCTTGAGGGCCTGGATGAAGAGCAACGGAGCGGTGATGCGGCGGTTAAGGATGGCCAGTTCGTCCTCGTAGTTGATCTTGCGGGTGCGGTACCAGTTTACTGTTTACCCCGGATTAGCATGGACCTTCCACCTGAGCCACCCACTCATACCGAAAGGTAGGATAGTGGGGGGGAGGGGGGAACATACAAGGTCCGCGAAGCCCATTCCGCGCAAACTCGGTAGCGTAGTACTCCAGTTCCTGTACATCCACGCAGACACAGTTAGCATCGCACCACCATCACCACCACCCAACCGTGCCCCAATCACCACATTCCCCTCCACAACTCCCTACAAAGGAAGGGTAAGGAAAAACCCACCACCTCACTCAACAACCCCGACCCGGCCACCTTCTCCAACCGATCCCACAGCACCCCGACCTCGGCATCGAACGCGACGCTCCGCTCCTCGTCCGCCGTGCGCCCGCCGTACAGCGCCGACAGGAACCGCGCGATCGCGGCCGTGGTGCGCAGATTCCGCTCCAGCGCCCGGCCCCGGAACTGCAGCTGGTAGCCGAAGTGCGGCGCGATGCGGCGCTCCGTCAGCGCCTCGAGCGACAGGTACTTGCGCGTGGGCGGCGCGTACGGCACGCAGACGGTGAAGACGTGCGAGACCAGACCGGGGTGCCAGAGGGCGACGCGGTAGGCTAGGGCGGCGCCCCTTCCCTCCGTCACTTTGTGTTAGCTACGGTGATCGGAATCGAGGGGGGGTATGGTTGGGGGGGTTAGGGGGTTGGGGGCGGTACCAGTCGTGTCCGCCGAGGATGATCTGCTGGGCGTCGAGGTGGGCGGCGAGTTCTTTGATGTCGTTGGCGCAGTTGCGGTGCGAGTAGAGGTGGATGTTTTCGGGGGCGTCCTGGTTTCGGATATTTAGTGATTGGGGTGCTTGGTGGTGGTGGTGGTGGTGGTGTAGTGGTGGATGAGTTCATACGGTCTGTCCGTAGCCCAGACAATCTGGGGCTACTACTCTCAACCCCATGTCGATGAGCATGGGGATCTGGTAGCGCCATCCCATGGAGAGGTCGGGGAAGCCATGGAGCTGGTTTCGAGTCAGGTTGGGTTGGTATACTCCAATTTGACCTTTTTGGTTTACTCTGGCAGGGTGCATGATACTCACCAGGAAAATGGTGGCGCGGTATACTCCCGACTCCGGCTCGCTATACAAGTAGCCTGGCAATATATGTATGCATCAGTCTCGGTGCGTCTATCGCTCAACCACCGGATAAGTGCAAGCAGTGCGGTACGCAGGTGTCGAATGTCGCATATCGAAGCAATTGACCACCAAGCAACCAAAATATGCATAATCTTCCCACGTACTGTATGTGTTGCCATTGAGGGTGGCAGAGCGGCGCTCGACTCGCGAGTCGCCGGTGACGTCGATCTTGTCCACCGCCATTTCTGGACACCACCAACAAAAGGTTGGTTTTATGCGGCGAGTACAACTACTTTTGCAAGGACAGTCAAAGACAATTGAATTAGCAGAGCGGGAAAAATAACTGAGCGAAGAGAGCAGAATCTGCCATACCGACTTTCGGTTTAATCTAAGAAATGGTACCTGATGGAGACTCCCCGCCAGCTGTTCATCACGTGAAACTGAAGCTATATTTAATTCCAGATGCACCACGAGGCTGGGCCAGTGGAGTTGGGCACGCGACGGGAGGCTTCGCTCAGTCTGTTTGTCTTCCAGATAAACCGTTGGATTAATCGTGTGTCAGAGAGAGAGAGACTCATGGAGACACAAGAGAGGGAGGAGGGGTACATTCCCCAGTCCCCCATTGTTTGATCGTTCTGCCGAAAATGCCTCGGCTAATTGTCAGATGCAAGATACAGCAGAATGCAGCTACAGTTACTCCATACATGCTCGGACGTACATCGTGCCTGCGTTCCAACTCCACGCGTTGCCTTTTCGTCGTGTACATAATGCTGCAGAATTCTCAGAATATGGCCATTAGAGTACAGTTAGATAGGATCGAATCCCGCATAGCTTCAGTTTGGTTCTTCAGTAGATTACAGTGTCCTCCTGGTCCTCGACCACCTCTCCGCCGTCATCGTCGTGTGCGCGATGCAGATCATCGTGGCCGGCAGCCACAGACACGGTGCTATCATGTGCGGGCGTGGCGTCTTGTGGGGCCTGTTCTGCCTCCCCTTCGGATTTCGAGCCTGGGTTTTCTGTGCGTACAGCATTCTCCTCAGGTACGCTCTTGGACTCGTGGGCTTCTGATTCTGGCACCGACGCCGGTTCCTGCGCATCATCCTGTGTGGTTTCCGGCTTCTGCTCGTCCTCTGCGTAGGTATCCTGGTTCTGAGCCGCATAGCGTGCCTCAAACTCGGCCCTTTCCCGGGCAACGGTTGCTTCCGCCTCTTGGATCTGTTCGTCTATAACGTCTTCATCATCGGACCTCAATTGCCATGGTTTGTAGTACTATCCAGCACCCACAGTTAGCGTTACTCCGCATGCAAGCCAACCTCTATCACCCCCAAGGATTACAAGAGCAAAGGTGAAACACATACCAAAACAGGCTCCGCCTTCGTCTTCAGATACCTCGCCGTAGCCAAGATATTTTCATGCCGAGTCCGCATCTGCAAATGATAACAAATTAGCACTTTACACCGTAAACCACCTCGTAACCCCCAGAACGCCGAAGCAATCCAGAATGAGAAAAAAAAAGGGAGGGGGAGCGTACCGCTTCCTCCTCATAAGCCCTCTGGTACTTCTTCCGTCTCTGCACCCTCTCCTCCCGCCGCTTCTTCTTCAATTCCCCGTACTCCTCATCCTGTAACTTGAGCTTATCCTGCTGCCGCTTCTCGATATCCGCCCGCCGTCTCTGGGCCGCCGTGTTCGAGGAGCTCTGGGAGAGCGTGCCCAGCAGCGCGCCGAACAGCCGCTGGCCGCGTCTGCGCTCCTCGTCCTTGCGTCCGGCGGCCGGGCGGCGCGGTGGGGGTGGTGCGCGTTTCGATTCTTCCGGGGAGGTCGGGGGCTTCTGGTCTTGGTCTGCTGTGGGTTCCGTTTGGACGACTGGCGGGTGGTCGTTGTTGTTTGTTTCTGCGGCTTGTTCTTGTTGTTGTTCTTGGTCTTGGTCTTGGTCTCGGTCTTGTGGCTGGGTGGCGGAGGCGGAGGCGGAGGTACTCAATCGGCGGCGTTTGCTGTCCGTTTCTGTGCCTGTCGCTGTGGCGTCATCACCCGCCTCGGTAGCGGAGGAGGACTGTCGCCGTTTGAGGCCTGCATTTGTTGTTGTGTGATCTGGGGAAGGGAGTCGGGGCTGGTGGTCTTCTGGATCGGGCAGAGCTACTGCCGATGCGAGAGTTCTGTTTGGGTGATATTTTTGTCATAGCGTCAGTAAAACGTGTCTCATCCCAGAGAGCGTGTGGAGTATGCGTTAATAGAGAGACCAGAGTCTGAGACATACCCTTCAGCCATTTCCGCACTCAGAGACCAAACGGATCGGGGAGGTTGTACGAAAGGGTTCCCAAGAAAATTGATAACACCACAGTTTAAGGTAGGATGGGGTATGTTCCTTGTAACCAGGGGAACAAGCAATGACAATGAGTGAAGGAGGCAGAGAGATCAGACAGAAAAATCGCCCACGACCGAGAGAGAGAGAAAAGCAAGTGTTTCTCATACCAACTCCCAAACTGATAACTCTAGTTCCAGTTAGCGATGCGATCGATAACTTAACTTCTGGCCAGCTGCTTCGGCGGCGGCGCGGGACTGCTCCGTGCACGGACCACGCCTTACCCAATCGGGGCCTGCCAGAGCCGGACGGACTGAGGAAGCGCGGCGATTCTTCTTCTTCCTTCTTCAACTTCCTTTCTCACACCTCCGTCAGCTCTCCCAAACCTCCGAGCTTAGCTATTCACCCTTGCGTTGAAATCCTCTCCATCCACGCCACCTGCAGCGTACAACACCCGTCCTCTCCTGCTATTTGAGGCCCTTTCCACCCCTTAAGTTCAACCCTCAGTCCCTATCACCGACTTTGAAACCTCCTACCATCATCACAACCTCACCCACACCCATAACCACAACCACAACCACAACCACAACCACCCCTACACCCCCAAAATGTCCCGCCACCACCCCGACCTCGTCATGTGCCGCAAGCAGCCCGGCATCTCCATCGGCCGCCTCTGCGACAAGTGCGACGGCAAGTGCCCCGTCTGCGACTCCTACGTGCGCCCCACGACCCTGGTCCGCATCTGCGACGAGTGCTCCTTCGGCAACTACCAGAACAAGTGCATCGTCTGCGGCGGCGAGGGCATCAGCGACGCGTTCTATTGTTTCGAGTGCACCCGCCTGGAGAAGGACCGCGACGGGTGCCCCAAGATCATCAATCTGGGCAGTTCGCGGACGGACCTGTTCTACCAGAAAAAGAGTTTTCGAAATCATTGACCTTGCCCCGCCCGTTGTACCGCTGGTTCACCGCTTGTTTCGCCGCTGGGCTGGGGAAAAGGGGGCGGGGTTTGGTCCGATTTACGTGATGTGATGCTCGACTTTTGCCGAAGCGCCTCGTCTTGGCGACTACGAATGAATTGATGAGAGAACACAAAAGCTGGTGTGATGGTGGAAGAAACGCTCAGCTCTCTAAGTGCCGTGCCGGGGTGAGGGGCTATATACTGTATCGATCCCATAGAGCAAAAAAGCAAGATGTACAAGAAATCAGGGGCAACCGTCGGGTCCACCTGGCACTGATCATATTTACCGTCCGGGACGTCTCGGTCTCGCGAACCCGCGACTGGGCCCGGTGCTTTGTTGCGGGTGGACCTCTTCCTGCAGCCTCTCGCCGGAGATCTCGTCGGGAGAGGATGCCTCGATCTGCAAGTGCTAGATGTTAGCGGAAGCCCATTTTTACGGGATCGGGCCGTTGACTGACCTTCTTCGAGACCTTCAGGCCCTGCTCTTCAGCCAGCGCGAGCGCGTGCATGCGGGAACTAGCGTACAGCATGCGCTCTCGGATCGACGACCCAGACGGGCAGGTGTAAATGAAGACCACGGTGTCGGAGTCAGGGTAGTGATAGAAAGTGTACCGCGGCGAGGAGTCCGGGATGTGCGACTGGACGGAGTTGGCCTCGACGCCCGACTCGGCGACAGCCACCTTGAAAGCCTCCGACTTGACCTCGATGGCCTGTATTTAGTTGCGAAGCATATCGTTAGCGAGACCTCCAATCCAGATCCAATCATTCAAAGCAGATCTTATCCTCTTCTTCCCCTCCCTTCCGAGAGTGAAAACCCCCAGGAACCAGACCAAAGACAGGGACAGGAGAAACACATACCAACTGCACCAACCCCCCAGCCTGCAACCCGCCGAGCGCCGCCTTAACCTCATCATCGACATGCATCTGGATGCGCATCCCCGACGCGCCCCCGCCCGTGCCCCCGGCGGCGAACAAACTGCCGCGCTGGAAGGTGCCCCCGATGCCGATATCGCGGCCGGGGGTGCCGGACCGCGCCTCCTCCTCCGCGCGCCTCACGGCCTCCAACTCGCGCTCCTTCTCGCCCATCAGATCCTCCCGCCTCCACCCCAGCCCTTGATCATCAGCGCCCACATCCTTCCGGGACTTCTCCGCCTCCCGCTCCCGCCACGCCGCCTCCCCGATCACCTCGTCCTCGTCCGTGGCGAAGATCGTGGCCGCGAACTTCTCCGTGCCCAGTTCGCGGGCCAGCGTGGCGCGCGTCGCCGCGAAGAGGGTCTTGTTGCGCACGCCCGCGTTGGAGGGGATGTAGGTGAGGGCGAGGAGCTCACTTGGCTGCCGGCGGAGGAGCAGGTAGATCGGGGTCTTGGGTTCCAGGACGGTGGCGAGCTGCGGGAGGGAGGCGTAGAAGCTGGCGGCATTCTCGGTCGACGAGGGGGAGGCGAAGGGCAGCGCGGGCAGCGGGGTCAGGCGCTCGGATTGGATGGTTACCGGTAGGCAGAATTGGGTGGCGTCGGTGGTGAAGCTTGTGAAGGCGGTTTGGAGTTCTTGGGACACTGGATTTGTAGACCATTAGTTTTTGGGGGGTTTTGGGGGTTTCTTGTTGGGATAGGTAGGGGGCGTTGTGGGATGGTGAGGTGGTTTTTGGTGGAAGATGTGGCCGATGTCGTAATGTCAGGGGAAGTGAGGCCGGGAGGAGGATCGGGGGGAAATGTTGGGGAACTTGGAGCCGGAGAAGTGTGCAGTGGAGATGAGATTGTACCTGAGATTCCGGACTGCATCTTGAAAGAAAGACACCAACACTGGTGTGGGGTTTCTCTGATGCTGTCGGTGGTTGTTGTTGCTGCTGCTGCAGTTGATGGGGAAGAGGGACGGACGGATGTTTACTGCGGAGCGGACGGAGGGGGCCAGCGCAGAAGCGGTGTGTGTCTGGCGGGGCAGGCGGGTTTCTATCCTTAACCTCTAATTACTATCTTGATTTTTATTCTAGTTCTCAAGACATTCTCTATTCGATACTTGATCAACCAGTCATTGCTACTCTGTGCTCAACATCAACATCATCATCCTCATCAGGAAAATCACAATGGACATTCACAAATCTAACCGTCTTTCCAAAAAGGTATAGATACAAAGGAAACATGCAACCAAACAAAACGACGTGATATATACAATCCACCCCAGATGTGAATCTTCCAGAATCGGCTTATCCAGGCCTCCAACAGCACACAAAATATAAACAGGAAATCCCTTATCTCAAAAGCAGTGATCGAAAACGCCACCATGCTCAATGGTATCAAATGCTTTCGAAAACACATGGCGGCTCACTCCTTTCCTACCCGCACAACACCTTTTCCCCGCCGTTACTCCTCGAAATTGCCGCCGACGAAGGGCCACCGCGATTGCTCGAGCTTGCCCTTCAGGAACTCATAGACAGTGAACGTGACGGCTTGGCCCGGGGCGACTCTCATCACACGGGGCGTGATACCCTTGTAGAAAGCGGCGGCCCCCTCCTGCTTGAACATGTCCTTGGCGATGACCACGATGCGGGTCACGGCGGACTGTCCGGGCTCGGCGCGGGTCTTCTGCAGTCTCGTCTTGATGGTGTCGATGGGGGCGTTGGAGAAGGGTCCGACGGCGCCGGAGATCAATCCGATGCAGGTCGTCTGGTAGGACGGCAGCTGCGAGTTGGCGTACTCGGGCTGGCTTCGCTGGAGGAAGGCCTTCAGCTCCGTGTAGGCGGTGAAGTTGGCCGCCTGGTTCGTTCCCTGGCGGAGGGCAGTCAACGAGACACCGCGGTACAGGGTGCTGAATCCTTCCTCCCGGATGACGGTGAACAGGGCGTGCGGCGCGCTGCGGTACTTGGGGGTGTCCAGAGGGTCCGACAGACTGTGGTGTTGTGCTTGCAGACGGATCTTGATCACTTCCATCGGGTTGACCACCGCCACGGCTTCCGTCACACCAGCGCAGAGACCAGCTATTGAGGGGGACATGTCAGTCAGGACTTCTCGGGCCAACCCATTCAGTGAAGCGCTGCCGTGTCGACATACCGAGGAATGTGGCCTTGCTGGTCACGGCTCCAGTCTCTTTGTCCGCGAGCCATTGCTTGTACGTTTCGTAGGATGTGAATCGGATGGCCATCTTCGGAATGATGCCTCCCAGGACGGCTCCGAGACCCTTGTACAATCCCAACGCGGTTTCTCTCTTGACGATATCGACACCAGTGGCAACGAATCCGCGGGGTTTAACCTGGTCCAAAGTGTCAGCTGGAGCGCGATCGTTTGCGCGGGTGCGCTACTTACACCCGGGGCTCTGGCCCGACGCGACAACTGCATGCGGACTTTGACGGTATCTAAATGACTGTCAATGGACCATTCTGATTGCTCTCGGTAGGTCGAGTGTCTTACCTAGGGGGTGGCACACAAGGGCCTCCATCATACCAGCACCACCACCAGCTGTCGCGAGTCAGTTATTGTGCGGCAGCGCCTGCGCCGGGAGCGACTAGAGCTTCGTACCGATCAAATTGACAGCCGGGGAAGCCGGCTTCTTGCCATTTCCTCCTTTCGCAGACATGATGAAAAGATTGTGTGACTCAAAGATTAATCGGTCAATTGACGCTCAGGGCTACACCAGGTAGAGCGAGAGCAGTCGAAGCGATGCGATTGTATGCGCTTTTCTTTGGCAATGGCAAAGGCCAGGCAAGGAAACCAGGGCGGGTAAATGAAGGGAAGCAAGGAAAAAAGAAAAAAAAAAGAAAGAAAAGGAAAATGGTAAGCCCTCGTTCTGGAGCGCAGGGAAACCCTTTTTTTTTTAAAATAGGGTGCAGGATTGACGGATCGGTGGTTCACAAGCAGTGCCAAATAATTTGCTGGTACGGGGAGATACGGAAGTATAGCAACTACGTTCCCTCGGCTCGACCAAGTCCAGGTATTTAAAATCGGCGATTGAGAGGAGGTCACTGGATCTGGGGTCTAGCGGGCCAGTCGCGCAGAAGGACTGGATTGTCCCGGATAACAATAGTCGCAATAATAATAATATAATGATGGGGGGGAATGGAGACTCGGCAATGAGGATCTCTCTCTACTTGCTGGGCGGACGGACAGGATGAGTTTAGCCCTGAGACGCCGGGCGTGGAGAAGCTATGACGGGGAAGCGGAGGAAGCTTCGCTGGACGAGCGGAACTGCGGATGAGCTGCCGCCGCTGCAACAGCCGAAAATTATTCGCAACGGGGGGAAGGATGATTATAGTCAGAGAGGAATAGGAATGTCTTTGATCTATACTTCGACAGGGGAGCATACGACCTTCTTATACGCTGGTTCGCCTCATTGTCTACGACTATCAAGGCATCAGCTACAGTACTCTGGAAGTACGTACAAGACATCATCCTCATGCTCACGTCGCCTGGGGGCCTGTCTCCTCCCCACGTTGTCAACCTCGCTCTTCCGAGGCTTCGGGTCCAAGGGCAGCTTGGCCTGTCAGTCTGGCAATCCCAGTGACTGACTGAATGAGTAGTACCCGGCCAATCTTCCTCCGAGCGGTGCCACTGGACACGGCGGAACCACACATACAGTACAGGCAAGCAGAGCCCAAACCTTGAGTGCCAGTCAGTGATTCAGCCCAGCAAAACTGCATCGGGCGAAGAACCAGAACCACCTTCACATGCTGGAACTTGTCGTCATCTGCGTGTCGTGAACAACATCATCCTCCCGCATTCAGAGTTTGGAAGCTTGTGACAGTCATCCCTGGGGAACTTAGTCAGGGTTTCATAGTGAACCTAACTTCATTGTATGGACTGTAACAAGTGTAGCCCACCCAGCACACTGCCTTCAAAGTCACGGCAACTAGTGATGGAGAATGTGAGTAGGTAGTCCACGGGTATTCCCGGGCCAAGAACCTGGAGATTCGAGATGCTGCCGAGGTCGTTTCCAACCCTCCCTCCCTCCCAGTCCCCTCAGGCTCCCCTTTCCCATTCTTCCCCGGAGTTCTCTGGACCGGTCGCATTACTGTTCTGCGTGGGAGATCTCGTCCCCAAAGATCTTGTGACCTGTGACCACCGGAGTTCTACCCTTGCTCCGATTTTCGCAATCGCTCCCCTGACCATGGTGGTGGATGTGATTCTTTGCTGCAGTACAAAAGTGCTTACCCCACGGTTCAGGTTTTATCCATGGTCTGCTGACCGTTTTTCCCCCGCGGCTTGCATTTTCCAGTCCAGTCTGCTCCGGCAGATTTCTTGCGAGACTGCAAATTTTTAGAGAACTATAGCTCCCAGTTACTTTTTGTAGTAGACAAAAAAAAATGATATCGATAGTCAATCGGATCAGGTGACTTCTTACTGCGTACAGTACCACGGGCCACAGAGTAAAGCCGGCCGCCGGCCTGAGGCTCTGATCTGAGATCTTCACATGCTGCTGGTCACACGGCATCGGGGTCTGTCTCACTTGTTATGCGGTATGAAGATCGTCTCTGGGGGAGATAACCTCCGACGAGGGGTTCAGCTGCTTATTCCCTGTGGTAGCTCTATAGCAGCGCTCGAGTAAGTTATGTACAGTAGGATGGTTAGGGGAGGGTCACGTGCTGCGAGGGACGGACGGTTGATTGTTGGCCCGATAAGTTACAGGAGAGTATACTGCGTTGACCTGGCTGCTGATACTGACTGATACTGGGGATTAGGACTGAGGGCTCCAGATAAGATTGTTGATCTAGTTTGTATCTGGCGTCTACCTCCAGAAGTATGTACTGTACAACTGCGCACATGTATGTCCACGCCCAACAACAACTGAACAGCACCCGCGCAGCCCACCATGGCAGATCTTTCAGCCTATCGGTTTATCAGGTCGGCCCTAGATTTTGACCCCGATCGACCACCGACACACAACTCGCCCACCATGCAGAGCGAAAATGGCACAATCTGAGTTTGTCCACCTGCTATAAGGCGAGGGGGAAACGCTTGGCAAGAACCACATCTCCGTGAGAGAGTTCTACGAAACGCTTAGTGGGAATACAGTACATCATGAGCGTGGCCTCGCCAACCTCGACACCACCACCACCACCACCATGGTACCGCCGCGGCGTGGGACAAGCCCTGACAACGACCGCGCGCTTCCTCCTGCACCAGTGGCTGCTGATCGGCATCGGCGTCGTCTGCGTGCTGGCGTACTACTTCCCGAACGTCGCGAAGAACGGGGGCATCATCCGGTCCGAGTATAGCGTGCTGTACGGGGCGATGGCGCTCATCTTCCTGATCTCGGGGCTCAGCGTGCCGCGCGAGAAGCTGTTCCGGCACCTGCTGAACTGGCGGCTGCACGTGCTGGTGCAGGGGATCTCGTTCCTGGTGATCCCGGCGCTGATGCTGGCGGTCGTGCACCTCATCGTAGCGGGCGATCCGCACGCGCACATCGACCGCGCCGTGCTGGCCGGCTACGTCTTCCTGGCCTGCATCCCGACGACCATCGCGTCGAACGTGGTGATGACGCGCGCCGCCGGCGGCGACGACGCCGCCGCGCTGGTGGAAGTCATCATCGCCAACTTCCTGGGCCCGTTTGTGACGGCGGGCTGGACCATGACCCTGCTGCCCGCGGACCCGGCCTTCGACCCCTGGCGCGCCTCCGCCGACGGCGACCTCTCGGCCATGTACCGCGACGTCTTCAAGCAGCTCGGCCTCGCCGTGCTCCTCCCCCTGGTCGTCGGCCAGCTCGTCCGCTGGACCTGGCCCGACCGCACCGCCTGGGTCCTGCAGACCTTCAAGCTGCCCAAGCTGAGCACCGCCTGTCTGCTGCTGCTGATCTGGTTCGCATCCCCCAATCCCATCCCATCCCATCCCAAGACCCAACTAACCCAACCAAAAGGTCAACATTCAGCTCCTGCTTCGCCACCGGCGCCCTGCAAACCCTCTCCGCCCAAACCATCATCTTCGTCACCCTCTTCAACATCGCCCTCTACATCTTCATGACAGCCGTATGCTTCCTCTTCTCCCGCCCGCCCGCCTGTCTAGCCCGCCTGGCGATCCCGATCCCCGTGCCCGCCTTCCTATCCCGGTTCATGGACGCAGAAAACCCCGGGGGGGACGGGGGAGCGAAGCCCAGAACAGTGGAATTCCGGCCGTTTCGGCCCATGGACCCCAAGGAGGCCATCGCCGTGTGTTTCTGCGCCCCCGCCAAGAGTAACGCGCTGGGCATCCCGTTGCTGTACGCCATGTGGGGGTCCTTGGAGCTGTATCTCAAGGCCAAGACCTCGGTGCCCGTGTTGCTGTTTACCACGGAGCAGATCTGCGTGGCGCATTTCTTTGTGCATTGGTTTCGGAAGTGGAGGGTGCGGGTGGAGGGGGTTCAGTTTGGGGATGCGGAGGGAGGGGCGAGGAGAGGAGGGGATGGGAGTGAGCAGGAGGGGGTTGGTTCTGGTTCGGTTGCCGAGGGCGTAACTGAGAAAGGAGGGACCGTGGAGAATGGCGGGTGGCGCGAGAAGGACGCTTCCACCCTTGTATAACCGCCCGTGTTTCGTTTATAGATTCGTACAATAGAATAAGAATTTACAGGAATAAGGATACAGAACGTGGGTGGGACAAGTCGATGCAGTTACAGCATCGACCCTGTACATTGAAGACCACAGACCATGGTTCGTCATCAGATATAGCTCACTTTCACCCCCATCCCTATCGTCCCCTTGACTTTCTGCCACCCCGCGCCTGTTATCCTCCGAATGCGCTCCCGGATATCCTGTCGGCTCAGCGCGAACAAGATCCCCAGCATGAAGAGCACCGTCCGCGCGAAGGAGAGCGGGTTCCCCGCGATACTCTTCCGGATGAACTGCATCAGATTGCGGACCACATTCGTTAGGGCTTGTGATCGCTTGGCTCGCGCGTCGGGCTTGTCTGTCTTCTTGATGCTCTTGGAGCCCGACGGCGAGAAAGCAGTGCGGCCTGTGGAAGAAGCCCCAGTCTTCCCATTGACCTGCTTTTCGCTGCCCTTCCCTCGGCCCTTGATGCTGCCATTTGGATACGTCTTCTCAATCCCGTAATCCACCTCGCTGCTGCTCCGGCCGTGACCCTTCGGCTGCGACTGTGCGGCAGCAGCAGCGGCGGCGGCAGCATCCTCTTCCAGTTGCCGTCGTTCAGCCTCGCGCGCTTGTCTTTCGAGCTCCGCGTCTTTCTCCCGCTGCAGCGCCGCAGCGCGCAGCTCGCCTTGCTGCTTCTCCTCCTTCAGCCCCTCTAGTGTCTGCAAGAACACGTCTTTCCGTTCCTCGTCGAGGACTTCACTCAGACTAATGAATTCCTGCGCGTAGTCCCATTCCTCGTTGCGGGGAAGCACGTGCAGCGTGAACAGCTCGATGATCCGCACCCGTGCGTTCAAGTCCTTCGGCGTATCTGTCCCGCCATTGGCTCGCTGTAGCGACGTCGTGGACGAGGAGCTATCGCGCAGATGCTGCTCCGTGATGTCTAGGTTCGGTTGACCGGACGACGAAAGATAGGTTTCAAGTCGTTGTTGGTTGAGTTTCTGCGACGGCATATGGTTGAGAAGTAGGGTGGCGCTAATGGGTTGAGCTGTGGTCAGTTGGCAAGATCGGGCTGGCAACACTGAGGATCACTCACAGATTATATACAACTTCCGCGTCGACGGAGCCCTCAAGAGCCTGGTAGCCGGTCTGCACGACGGTCTCCCAGATCTGTCCCTCGCGGACCTGGGACGAAATGGCTTTCCATTCCTTTTGTCCAAATACTGCCTTGCCTTCTTCAGGCCCCAGGTCGACAATGCCGCTCAGCAGAGTGATGTAGAGATTCCATAGTTTGATCCGCCACGTGGGTTGGGCGGAGGCGATGGGCGGCCCGCCGAGGGCTGAGGAGGAGTCGCCGTTGGTGAATTGGTCGCCATTGCCGCTGGGAGAGGTGATGGCGGGTTCCAAGGCGGCGAGCGCTTCTGGAAGTCGTCGTGTGAGAAAAAGGTGCGATGCTTTTTTGTAGGTCTTGGAGCAGAGCTTGGAGGGCGAAAGTGGTAGTGGTGATGTTGATGTTGCGGAGGAGGAGAGGTGTTGCGACTGCGATGCCGATGGGTCGGCCATTGTAGCTACCGCCAGCGGGAATGCGACAGGCGACTTGAAAGTGGGAGAATGGGATTGGGAATGATGAAATGAGAGGTCCGATGCTTCCACGGAGAAATTCAAACAATTGTTAAATGTGGTTGACAGGCAGATTACACTCGGAGGAGGTTGGGGGTTGGGAGAGGAGGACGGAACGCTGTGACACTAACTAACCGGCACTTCTTCTCATACGGACCTGCTTCCAGCTTCACCTCGGCTTGTTCCTCAGTCCAAGTCCGGGGTGTTGCTCTGTCACGGGATGGTGGGATGGTTGCCTCAGGCTACCACCCCGCGATAACGCCGCTGTTTCGGGACAGCTTCATGCTTCATGCTTCATGCTTCATGCTTTATGCTTCATGCTTGAGTCATGTATAATGGAGCACACAGATTCAACCAGTGGTTGTTGCGTCTGAGACGCCAATCACAATAATTTCAAATAAGCATTCAAGACCATCTTCGTTCCTTCCTTCCGACCCCGGATTCCGCCCAATAAACAAAACACCAACCTCTATTCCTGCCAAACACTGAAGATTGCGGATGGCATATCACAACCGTGCTCAGCCTAGATCACACTCATTCTCATTCTCTGAAGGCAATCTACTATCATTATTGTTATTATCATTATCAGCCCTCAACTGTCTACTACGCTTCATAGATAGAAAGCATGGATATCACCGCTCAGACCTTCGGGCTCTCTCTCCCTAAGCTCCTAGATGAGTTGTCAACCTGCTGTTTTGTAGCCCTGGACTTCGAATTCTCTGGATTAGCGAAACGTGTCGATGGAGGCACGACCCGGACGAGCACACTTCAGGAGCGGTACGAAGAGGTCAAGACATCTGCCGACCACTTCCAGATCCTGCAGGTCGGCTTGACCATCTGCCATGAAGACCTGAAGGAAGGTTGGGAGTCCTCACTCGATTTGCTTCCTGATCAAAGTCGCTAATCGGGATGGGAAGGTATCTACACTCTGCGGCCATATAACCTGCACTTGAGCCCGATCATTGACGACAGGCTCGGAGTTGAAAGGCAATGGTCATTTCAAAGCAGCGGTATGCTTGCCGCAAAGTCCGCTGCCTCCGGCTACTGACTTGTTCTTTCATTTTAGCTGTTGCGTTTCTCTTGACCCACAGATTTAGTATGGACTCGCTCTTCAGCCAAGGCGTGAGGTATCTGTCTAGAGACGAGGAGACCCAGGCCGTGTTCAGGGCCATTGAAAAGTGCGAACGCCCGGAAGCGACGACCACAATAGGCGTTGATGAAGCTGAGACTGAATCACTTGCCTTTCTACAAGAAGTGCGACGTCTTGTGGATGAGTGGCTTGCGCTTGGTACAGTATGAAGCCTCTTCTCCATTTCGTGAAGCTCGTCTGATTTCCGGCAGGCCCGTGGCAGCTACCTCAATATCCCACCAGCGAGTCGCCCCGGAGCAGTCGAAAGGCCTGGTATCATGCCGGTGGAGCTTAACAGATTTCAAAAGAGACTCATATATCAACTTGTAGAGGTTGAGTATCCGTTCCTGAAAGCTATCGGACAGTCCGCCGGGTTCCTACAAATCATTGACCGCGACGAGAAGCTGGAAAAAGCTGCTCTTGCCCAGAAACTCGAGTCTGCGCACAAGAGAGTCTGGGAACAGACGGGGTTCAGATGGGTCGCCGAGGCTCTGGCTGGTGGTGATCTCACATTTCTTCCGCAGGACTACTTCAGCAACCGCTGGGCAGACCTGCATGAGCCAAGGCAGCAGCTGAATTCAGATCAGATCAAGCGACGCCTGCAAGCCACTCGACCAGTGGTCGTGGGCCACAATCTTTTCACCGACCTGGTATACTTCTGCCGATGCTTCTTTGGGCCTCTGCCGGACCGTGTCGAGGAGTTCCAATCGATGATCCATGGGATGTTTCCTGTTCTGATGGATACAAAATATATGGCTACCCATGATTGCGGCTCCATCAACCCTACGTCTTCCTTGCAAGATCTTCACAACAAGCTGGCTTTCGTCCCTTACCCGAAGACCAGTAAGTGGCCTTCATCCGGCCCCCCCATCTAGATGAGACTAACATACCTATTTCCGCTAGAGCTTGCTTCTCAGCATACAAAATATAAAGGTCGTGGCATCAGCCATGAGGCGGGCTATGACAGTTTGCTCACCGCCCAAGTCTTCATCAAACTCTCTGCACATCTTCGGGACCGGGGCGCAGACGAGAAACCTCCACCATCAGTCCACGAGCTGATTCGGCAGGGTCAGCCAATTTCACAGCCACAGACGCCAGGCAGGGGCGCATACAAAACCGAGTTTGGGCAGGGTCAGAGGCTGAGCCTGCCTATCCAACGGAAACGAGACAGGGGCAAGAACACAAAGGCGACAGGATCAGCCCCAAAGCCTGGTCAGCCTGCGTCGGCTGCATCGCACACGCAGCTCGTTAAGCATACGACCAATACTTATATGAAACTCCGCACGGACGAGGCTGAGGCCAGCAAGGGCGCGGCTCACAGTGCCATCGCGGGTCCTCCAGGAGCGTCCCAGATGGTGCCGAGACCCAGTGATTCCAGAGTAATCCAAGATAGAGTAAACCGTGGACACTTGATCCCCCGTTCAGACGCCAAATTCTGGAGCACCTACGGAAACAAGTTGCGTGTTTTTGGTACGCAGGAGAGAGTGTGCCAGCTTGGTTGAAGCGGATCGAGATTGCCAATAATAGCAACTCCATAGACTCTGGCATATAGTAATGCAGCGATGAGCTTATGATTTACATTGACAGATTACTATTAGCTGCCCAGCATAACTGACTGAGTAATGGCTGGGGAATGTATGCAGCGTCTATCTAACAGTACACCTTGGTTCAAGAAGGTACCGCTAGCGAAAAATGGCCGCAAAGTACTCACTCTGAGCACCGGAAAAAATGATCGACTGGTCGTGGAAAGACTAGAACAGTGACGATAAGGAAATGGTGCCGTGAGAAGAAAAGAAGAAGAAAAAAGGAAGAGCGGATTTGGCGGGGACGGCTTATAAAGGAATTGATCACGTGTAATGCTAGCCTTGGACCGGAACTGGAATTGTTCCGACTGGAGTCTCGCCGGCAGAGAGAGAGAGAGAGAGAGAGAGAGAGAGGCAGGTGACCGCCGCGCCGCCAACTTTTCTCGTCCAGTATCGGCGTTCCGGGAGGGACTATATTGACAATCACCCCCCCCCAAACATTTCACATAGCCCTCTGGAAAGATGTCTTCCGGGTCCAATGGTGCCAGGCGCATAGCGTCGCTTTTGCGTGAGTTAAATCCAATTTTCTGGTCTTCCTGGTCTTCCCCCCCATTTTGCAATCGAACGACGGGCAGCTGAACTGTTTTCCATCTCTCCCAAACAACAGGGCCTTCCGCCTCCGATTCCAGAGTGTGCAGAAGTTGTCAAGAGACAATTGTCCGCCGCCAATATGCCTCTGCGGCGACGACGCAGGGCACCCCCGAGACCACGACCGCGCCGCCCAGCTCGGCCTTCCCCGTTGTGAAGCCCACCCACACCATCAAAGCCGGCGTCCTGCTGTCCCGGCAGCCCCAGATCACCCGCGACCTGACCGATTTCGAGAAGGCGTACTTCTTCTACCAGCGCCGCCTGAACGAGCGGCTGACGCTCCCCTTCACCAAGTACTTCTACTTCAAGCGCGGCACGCCCGCCGACGAGGACTGGAAGCGCAAGATCCGCGAGCGCCAGACCGCCGCCCGCGACATCGGCAAGTACAACGCCTACTCGAAGGACGCGTGGAACGATGAGCTGCTCGTCGGCGCCGTCGAGTCCGACCCGGCCCACCAGGTGGAGATGCTCGTCCAGGACGCCGAGGCCACCGTCAATGCCACCTCCCAGGACACCAGCAAGAAGGAGGAGGTCCCCCGGCCGTTCCCCCGGTGGACGGAGGCGGACGAGCAGGGCGACGACAAGAGTCTGAACCGGGCTCTGCAGCGGACGCTGTATCTGCTCGTGCAGTCGAAGGAGGGATACTGGAAGTTGCCCAGCTCCGCGGTGGAGCCGGAGGAGACTATGAAGCAGGTACGTTTTTTTTTTCTTTGTCCAGAAGTCCACGGCATCGGTGGCTGTGGGATTGCGACGGTTCCTAACTTTTTGTTCAATGCAGGCTGCCCAACGTACCCTCGCCCAGGCGGCGGGTGTGAACATGAACACCTGGTTCGTGGGCTACCACCCTGTCGGCCACTACGTGTACAACTTCCGCAAACCCTCCTCGGAGCTCCAGGGCGAGAAGACCTTCTTCATGAAGGCGCGCATCTTCACCGGCCAGGCCGACTTGGCCGGGAATGCCGATAACCTGACCGACTTCAAGTGGTTGGCCAAGGACGAGATCGCCAAGTACGTCCGGCCACAGTACTATGCCAGCATCAAGAACATGCTGGCTGAGCGGTAAAAAACCCCTTGAAGATGTTTTTGCTTCGTTGGCACTGTACTGTTAGGATAGAATTTTCGTGAAGGGGGTTGCGGAGTGTGTGTTGCAGTTAGACCCGGGAATATTTGCATATATCCTTCTGTATGTGTGTGTCTGTGTGTCATGTATAACTAGCTATTTTCACTATCAATGTTCTTATTCCTGTTTACTGTTGGATATCATGTGCAAAGAACCTTCTGTTGCCTCCACCTTTCCCTGCCAATTGCACCCCTGAACGCCATGCCAGTCACAAATGGGATTTTTACCCAGTAATCCCGCCGATGATAAGGATAGTCACAAAATCAACACCATCGACAATAACAACCCAAATCAGAAACAAATGCACCCATGATTACTTCAAATTAAACTTCTGCCCCTGCACCACCGGCTGCCCCTTCGCAACCCCCTTAGCCAAACTCTTCCCACACATAGGACAAGCTAGAACACCCATCAGTATGCTTGCTTGCTTGCTTGCATCATCACAACACGGCACAAAACCTCTTCCGAACCACCCCCGAGAGCAAACAAAAGGGAAAAAAAAAGGAAATACCCACAATTCTTCTGATACGCGCACCGCTGGCAATACTTCCGGCCCTGCTCGGTCTTGGTCTTGCACATCTCGCACGAGGACGAGTACGCCGCGTAGGGGTTCTTGGCTTTGGCGCTGAGGAGTTTGCTCTGCTCGCTGTTGTGTCAGTATCATTTTTGAGTGCAACGGTGGCAGTGAGGAGCCTGCGTGGCTTTTTTTACCTTCCCGATCCCCGTGTTCCCGAGCGTGGGTTTCGACTTGTCGGCGCTGCTGGTTCCAGTACTGCCGCTGCCGCTGCCGAGGGAGGCAGAGGGCGAGCCGTAGTACATCTCGCTCTTGCGTTTGACGCCGGGGGTGGCTAGTTCTGTTTGTTTGAGTTTCTTTTGGCATTTGGCGCAGACCATTTTGATGGATTTTTGGGGGGGTTGGGGGTTTGGGGTGGTTTATTTGGGTTAGAATGTAGAGTTGAGGGGCATCTATTATGGTTAGGTGAATAGCTGAGGTGATGGATGCTTGCTTGCTTGCTTGCTGGATGGATGATGGATGGATGGATGGAGAGATGTGGCGCGGCGCCGGATGGCGATGACGCTACTTGCCGGTGTGGCGCAGTTGCGGGTGTGCTGCTACCGTATAGACAAATCAGATAACTGTCTTTCCCATTTCATGTTCAACGTGGTACTGCTTGTTAATTACTAGGTACTGATACATCTAGGCGAGCAGGATCTATGTCAACAAGGTCGGAACACTCCTAGATTAAGTCAGTGTCTTATACTCCGTACTGGATGGCAATTCCCCGAGTGGCAGTTACAGCAGGCGTGCTGAAATGTCCAGGGATGATGTAGGACATGTTCCCTAGGAGTCTAAAGCGCAACCTCCTCACGGGTGTTGGGCACAAACCTACTCCGCAGGTCAAAGGCCTCTATATGCAACGGACTCAGTACATGTGCATATCCAATGCCTCCAAATGCCTCCACAGACAGTCGAGCATCTATGCAGGCATAGAGTTGATTCCCAGGTAGTATTTATGTGAAGAGCAATGGGGCTGGCCTAGCTTTTCCTTGGGACTTGCAACCTTGATTAAGGTAGTCTCATACGATTTGGTGATACTCATCTACTGTACTGTACTGTACATTTCTTCGTTTTTGTCAGGATGTTTCTATATCCCTAAGAATTACCTCGACATGCGACAGGCAACAGCTAGTACTAGTAATGAGGTTTCTCTACCCGCATCTAGAACCAATCTCCTACGGAGTCTCCTGTCACACTGGACGGCTTCATGCGGGTGATTTTCCCGCCTGAAACAAAAAGTACGAACATGGATGACAGGTAACAAGTTACCTACTAGGTACGGATACCTCAGGCTTAACTACTCCTACCTACCCCTACCTAGTTCTAGGTACGGAGTAGCGAATCATAAATGATTCTGTCACTTGCGCGCCATAACCTCCCCCTGGACTCCCTCTTCCCCCCCGGTTGCATGTACCTCAGCTTATGGTGTCAAGTTCCTTTTTACTCTTCCCTTCTTAAATACGGACAAGTCGCGTTCACCTTTGCTTCTTCTCAAGATACCGCCTCTCCCTCTCATGCCATCCTGTTCAACCATGGATACCTGTGTACAGCGCCAGTTTCCTGGTGTGCACTGGATCTGGGGCGGAGGCATCTCGTTTGTTTACGAGGTCCACCCCCGCATCGTGGTCAAAACACCGAAGTCTGGGGAATTCGAACAAGAACAATTCAATAGAGAGCTTGAGATATACAGCGTATTCTCGCAAAATCCGCCTTGTCCCTCTATTGTGCAGTGTTTTTACTTTTGCAACAGTGGTATCTTCCTCGAGTACATGAGAGGTGCGACCTTTGATGGCAGCCCAAAGATCATCTACTAATTTACCTCCTAGATCAGTCACTTTTCTATAGAATACAACACAATCATACTCGGGACCAGCAAACCATGGTCGTCACCACAGTGGAAAAGTTGGAACCTCTGCCTTTACGAAAGAGATGGATGAACGATCTTGCTGAAGGCGCCGCTTTCTTAGAATCCCTAAACCTCGCCCATGGTGATTTACGGCCCGAGAATATTCTCCTTGATCGCAATCGACTAAAGCTATCTGATTTTGACTCCACCGCGAAAGTTGGAACACCGTACGAAGCTTGTATGGCGCCGTATGGCAGAATACTCAATAGCAACGAGCCCGACCAAGGAGAACGCGGGACTTCTGGCTTCCTTGGTCCTCGAACAGAACAGTTCGCCCTCGGCTCCTTGTACTATCTGATAAACTACGGCTTCGAGGTTTATGGAGACCGGTGTCTTGCCGAGGATCCTTACGAGCATGGCCCTAGGGTCGTGGACATGTTGCAAAACATGGAGTTTCCGAAACTGGATGGTGACCCCTTGATTGACACTATCATCAACAAGTGCTGGCATAACAAATATGCCTCGGTTTCAGAGTTAGCTGCGCACACGAAGACACTTTTGGACGAACGAACAGATGCGATGCAAAATAACGAAAGCAGAAAGGAAAGCAGCGCAGTGGCAACGTTCGTGAGAGCAATGTTCACCGAACAATGGCGTGTCGCCATGGGTCGCATAATACATGGGGTATGTTGTGGCCTCGGAGTGTGGTGGAGGTCGTTGTTACCGAATTTCCTCAGCCAGACACCAATCATACGAATCAGTGGCGGGAATCTTGGTAGCATTGATCAAGACTACTTGACCGAGGAATCTCTGTCAAAAAGGGAGTTTTGCCAGGACCTGGAGAAACGTGGGCTTCTTCGCGTACTTGCTTCGGGCGAACCTGAGCAACTCGGATTCACTTTTGAATGGTATAGGCACAGTCTAAAAAGTTGAATGGTGAAACAGATTCAGATGCAATACGAGCAAGTAATCGCCAGAGAGAAGATGTTCCTATTTTTTGGAACTTGCTTATCCCAGCGTGGCGTCTGCTATGTCGAAGTCTCGTCCATTGCATCAATGCCTACGGTTCATTTTACATCGCGCCATCTTCTCTGTTGGTAAACCCAAAGTCTCTCGTCTCCGGAACCTTTCTTACTGACTGCAACAGCACTTCTCACTCCGACCAACAATAGAACTCTCACCAAAGTACATACCTGGCGAACCAAGCACGATTTGCGCGATTCCTGTCGCCAGAGTCCAAATATAAACCGACTTGTAGATTAGCGTCAGAATATTTGCCTCCTCTGATGTCCTTCGATCAACACGCAGTAGTCTTCTACCAAAGACAAATTCTAGACTAGCGCATGTCAGCTTCATAAAGTTTTCATGGTAGATGAGGATGATAGACTCGAGCTTTCAACTGCGCGAATGTGATACGAAAGTGCACACCAACCAATTACGGCATATACCCCATTGGGCTCGAAACCCTTACCAATTTTGCTGCCTTCGGAAGTTCGCCATTCAGAATCGCAAGCTCGAGAGCCGGCTGATCCGACTCATTCAACGCTTAAACACGGGCCCCTCGTGCCTGCAGGAACTGGGCCAGTTCTGCGTTGCGAGACTTGATTGCATTCGCCAATGCCAGATCCCCTCCGCCCCGGCGAATATCCGCCCCAAGGTCCAAAAGAAAAGCTGTTATGGCCACCATTTCGGCCATGGCCTCAGCGTCTACCTGTGTTTTCCTTGCTGGTGACCGTCGACACCGCCTCGACAGAGCAGCATAGTGAAATGTGCCATCATCGACTTTCCACCAGAAGCCATGCATACGTACAGCCGCTTCTGATAACGGCCCTTCTTGCCGGGCATTGAGAAGGTTGAGATCCCCACCGGCCTCTTCGACAAGAAGCTTGACCATGGCAAAATTTCTCAAGCCTACAGCATTAGCCAGGGGAGTAACCCGAGCCTTGCGGCCGAGAAAATTTGGGTCCGCCCCGGCTGCTAACAACATCCGTGCAATATGCTCGGTTCCTGACCGAGCAAAGGCTTTCAGCAGTCCCTCTTGAAGCACGACCGCTTTCAGGCTCGGATCAATTACCTGGTGCTTTTCTCCATAGTGCAGAAGGAGCGGGACAAATCTTGGCTCGTTTCTTGTTCCTGCTGTATCTCTGGTGACTGCCCAGCCCATAGCGGAAACTTGCGTATCATTGCATTGCCATGGGTTCGCCCCTCGTTGCAGTAGTGACTCGGCCATATGAAAATGCTGATTGCGGACGGCGACGCAGAGCAGGGTGCTACCGGATCTATCTTCGATGTCTGGTGAGACGCCTTGGGAGAGAAGAAAGTCGACGACCTCGCCATGGCCCGCTTCGGCGGCAAGAAAGATCGGGTGGCAGCGATTTTCTTCTTCTTCAGAGGAGTCATCATCCTCATCATCCTCAGAGTCCGTTGGTCCTTGAGATGAGATGTCTTTGACCACCGGTGGACTGGAAAGAGACGCCCCTGCAGCCAATAGTTGATGAATGGTCTGCAGACGGCCATTTTCCGCAGCCCACCATAACGCCTGAGGGGGTCTGGGAGAGTGCTGCCGTACATGTGCTCGATACAGTATCGGGTTAAGACTGGCGTGAAGAAAATGACTGGTTTGGACTAGCGTATCGAGCGCATGGGGCGGGTTCAGCACATGGGCAACGTGAATCAGCAACTCAAGGGGTAGATCAGTTAACATGATAGTGGGACGTTCTCGGAAGAACTGTGAGGGTTACAAGAAGAGAAAAAGGGTTCAGTCAGTGCAAGGCACCCTTTATTAACCAACAACAATCTAATTACTAGTCTGACTATCTAAGAGCCTGACTCATTAGCGGGGAGCACCGCTTCAATTGCTGGCCACTATTTAGTGCTTAGCTCTTGCTTAGCCCTTCCTTCTGATCAATACCACTCTTTACTGACTCACAGCACATATAGATATACGTTAGTTGGACACGGTTTAGAGAGCCATTTATAGTCACGTGGGCTGCCGCAGTGAGCAGGCATAAGGGTTCCCAGGTGCGTGCTCCGTGAGCATTCCGTAAGTGTCTGTGCTGCCCTTATATAAGCGGCGGCACCTCAATCAAGCAAGCAAACCAGTTCACTGCACTGGGCACTTATACACTAGCAAGTGACAAGTCATAGTTCGAAGAATATTCCAGGTCATCGTGCCTTGGCCTTCAAGCAGGTTAATAATCACCAATACATGCAAAACTCACATGCAAATCCTCGGATTCGCCTGCAGTTTGCTTGGGCTGACACAGGAACGAGATCCACATCACGCTGACCTGGTGGTGTGTATTCTTTCGAGACACGAGGCACAAGGCACATCGGTAGCGTAGCTCGCAGGAAGTGCTCTTTAGCTAGAATAATAACACGATGGAGCGACCACAGCTAGACAAAATGCAGTCATCGTTGCCGTTGGGTGGTGTGGCAACTGGCGACGACGATTAAATACTGACTTCGCCCACTTCGGCTTCAGCTCTTCTTCACCCACCCCCAACTCTCAAGCCCACCAATGTCCGACCAGCAGCTCACAGTCGTTGTTGCTCAGCTAACTGGACTTTCAGCTGTTCTGGACTCTCAGCTTTCCAGGGGTCCCACTCTTCAGAGACCTGCATCATGGCAGGGCTGTCTGGTGGTTGCTTTTTTGTTTCCCAATGGCTGCAGGGTGACCCGCCACTCGTGAACTGGTCTGCATCGGTCACTGATGCGTTGCTAACCCAGACCGCAGACTGGATGCTTCCAGATGGCACAGCGAAGACCAAAACTGTAAGAAAAGTTACTGACATAAACTGACAAGAATAGAAAGCACGTCTGCGCACAGGGAAAGGAGAAACAATCTATGGGCGGCGCATGGTGCACAGTCAAACCAGCTTTTCGGACTCCTTAGCTCCACGCTCCTCGAGCGCCAGTTCCAGCGGAGTGGTTCGGCCACTTGCTGTCCAATCTTTCTGCCAGACCTTCATTCTGGCAAAGCCAACCAGCATACTCTGCCTCCAGCCATGGCAATATAAAACCGTGCCCCCTGGTGGTGGGAATTGCCACGGCTGGGCGCTCTCATCCTTGGGCTTCTGGTCAGATTCTCGCCGACTCTCGTCAGGGCTTAATACTATATCACCGGTGGTTCCTACCATTGTTTCTCCCAGATTGACACGTATCAAACGTCACATACACCTTCATCCTGCTTGAGGTCTACTATACTGTGCTGGAGGAGACAAAGTGTGCCAAAAGTCTTATCCCTGACTCTGGGATTTTGCTTTTTTGTCAGATCCTTCTTGGCCGCCCGGACCAGGCTTGGGCTCCCTACTAGCTTCTCGACTACTGACGCCTTCGTCCCTCATTAGCTCTCGATCAGCGGCATTGGACGGCACGTTTAGGTCCAACACGGCGTGGCCAACCGGGGGTGGTGAGTCCCTTGCTTCAAGGAGGTTAACGAAAGGGGACCTCGACCACACAGTGGCACACCTTCACCGCGATTCACTCTTCCTAATCCTTTCTCAGATCCTTCTTCTACTCTCTTGACGGAATTGATTTCCTTAGTCTGAAGACCGTTCGATGCTTAAGGTTTGAACCTTAAAAGTGGTGGTTGATCTAGGGTGCTTGTCATACGTCTGGGCGGGTCAAACACGGGGTTCGCTGGATATAGACTATAGACTATACAGATCACACCCTCGCAAGGAACCGACACCATGCCTCCCAATGGCTCTTCGTTCACATCTTTGAATCTCCCATCGGCGTTTACCCTCCCGCGATGCATGGAATACTTCACTGTGACTGCGGGTCCCAACACGGATCTTTGGCGCAAACCCGGTGCCCGTGACACCGCCACCGCTCCAATCGTCTTCACCTCCCTCCGACGCCGGTTCGAGGTTGCAGAGGTGACGGTGACCGCGGACTGGGAGATGGAATGGGACCAAGGCGGGCTAGTGATCTTCGCCGGGGCGGCACCGCAGTCATCAGAGGATGGACCGGTGCACCGTGTGCCCTTGTCACCACCGCTCTCGGGGACGTCGCCCGCTGCCGCCACTCGACTCGGAGCCACGCCCCATGCCCCGTCCTCCGCTCGCCCCGGCAAATGGGTCAAAGCCGGCATGGAGTTCTGCTCCGGGACGATGAATGTCTCCAGCGTGAGCGCCACGGTCGACGGCGCCGACTGGTGCGCCTCGCCGTTATCGTCCCCGGAGCACGGCCCTGCGACGGTGCACTCGCTGCGCATCAAGCTGGAGCGCGTCGGCCATGCCCTTTGGATCTGGTACCAGGTGCCCGCCGTCGCGGCGCCGTATGCGATGATGACGTCGGGCGCGCTGCCCAGTGGCATGTGGCGCAAGCTGCGTGAGGTGACCTGGTTTTTCTACGGGGTCGAGGACAAGTTCGTGCACGTGGGCGTGTACGCCAGTCGCCCGAACCGGCTGTCGCGCAGTGCGACGATGTGGGAGATGATGAACGGGGATGGGACGGATGGGACGGGGGCGGTGGATGGATTGGTGGTCGAGTTTGAGGATCTGGAGATTTCTTAGGTTGCCGGAGTATTCGACTTGCCCATGGTGCATGTTGGCTGCTGCACGGATAGCATGATGGGCGTTTCTCACGAGTTCGACGACCGCTTTTTTTTATTTTGCTTTTTTGCTTTTTTGCTTCCTTTTCTGTTTCCTTGGTAATGTGGTCATGGCGAGAGCGGAACCGGCGTCCTTGACGGTAGCTTTCAGGAGCTCCTTGGGTGTTTTGGATGCATTGAAGGTTCAAGTTGCTATATATGCTTTGAGGTACTGTCCATTCCACCGAATGTTCTTGTTACTAGAAGTCGTAGAAGAGGCATAACCCACCTCCTCACAATGGCACACTCTTATTATTATTATTATTATTATTTTTTTTTGCCCCCATTGGCAAGCATCCCCCTGGAACATGCAAGTCGATCCATCGCTACCGACTTGATCCTTAGATCCCCTACGAGTACCTGATCCCATCGACATAATCCTCTTGAACCGCATGTTCAGGAACTCAGTAGCAAACCATCGCAATGTGTACTGTACACTCTTTTTTTTTTTTTTTTTTTTTACCGAAATGGAACCTCGACGTTCGAAGATCCGGCCCATCGAAACATAAATCGATCCAACCCGCTACCACATTCAAAGATGCATGCCAACTGAACCAGTCAACCGACCCGTCAATCCGATATCTCCTCTGGCTAAAATTCGGGAAATTAGCATGCTCAACTGACTCTTCGATGTAGTTCGGTTGCACCCTGCCTATCTCCGTAGGCATAGTAAAATCAACAACCATCGTCATGCAACCGTTGCCCGGATGGAGCTGCTGCTGCCAGGGAGACAAGAAGGCGGAACCAGCTAGCTAGCCTTAGCCTTAGCCTTAGGCCAGCCCGCCCGCCCGCCTAGGGCCAGCGCCGGGCAGGGCAGGGCAGGGCAGGGCACAAAACCAAAAACCCTTTCCGTGGGTTCCGCTCCCTCCCTCCCTCCCTCCCTCTTCTCCACCCGCTGGTTCTGGTCGGATGATTCGGGATTCGGGGAGGATGGAGAACGGAGAAAGGGGAAATATTTTGGTACGGGTACGGTAGTGTACTGTACTGTACTGCATCGCCTCACAATAAGGGGAGAGAGTAGGGGAGACGAGAAGGGAAAGTGTGTGATGGTTGACGGTTATTGTTAGAACAGAGTCCCCAATATATCGGCAATAAGGGGGAGATGGGGGGGGAGGGGGGAGGGGGGCATGATGGATGGATGGATACGGTACGGTAGATGGACTCCGCAGTGTGGGAAAGGGGGAGATGAAGATGAGAGGGATACGAGGAACGAGACTCAAGACTCCAGGCTCTGTGGTGAGTGAGGTCATTTCGAAGGGCACGAACAATGGGATTGATTTGGAATGATCTACTGTATATAGTCTACTGTAGTGTGGTGTAGAGGTATGAGTATCTAAGTTATAGTTACCTACAGGTGAAGTTAGCGAGCTTGATCCCCAATGGTGAAGCAGGCAGGCAGTGCCAGCACAGCAACTGTGGGACCCCCCCTCTCTCTCTCGGAGGCTGCAGCAGCAGCAGCAGCAGCAGCGCAGCAGGCAGGCAGGGAGATCCTGCGGCGGAGATCTTGGTGTGCATATCATATCGACGAGATGTACTCCGTACAGTCCAGTGACCTGCACCGATGGGTGAATGCCCAGAGTCCAATCTATTCAGTCACCCCGACCTATACAAATCCGAATTTCTGGTTCGATGGAACTGGTTGTATGATGTTTTCTGTTCTGTTTTGTTTTGATTTTTCCTCTGTTTCTTGGGAGGGAGCGCCCGGTGGAGATCCCGACTCAATCACAGGAAGGGAAAATTATTGATGGCGCCACTATTGGGGGGGCTGCCGACGCCACTAGTGGTTAGTAGTGGTGGTGGTGGTGGTGGTGGAACGGCTTTCTGCTTGAGATTCTGAAGTCGTCTTGTGGTCAGTTGCGACGGGTGGGATATACTGTAGGGCAGCAATTGTCAACTTGAGCGAGTAGGACAGATAGTTGTCCTGTACACAAGAGAGGACCAACGCTTCCATTTTCCCAGGACGACGAATATACCTAGTAGAATTTCTTATCTTCCACCGCGGACCAGCTGCATGCTTACCTCAGCCGTGCAACGGTCCAGAAGTGGAGGCGCTCTGCTGGCGGTGATTGGCGGGGCGCGCTCACCGCATTTTCTTTGGCTGCTTTTAGTTCCATTCGAGTTCCCGATCGACATGCACCACCGCACTCAGACTGCATCGCTGCATCGCAGCATCTCGTCTTCCACCTTGTTCTTCTTGCAGGCTTGCAGTGCCAGTGACTCTTGCCAATGGCCCGATTGGGGAATCCCAAGCATTACTGCGCGGGACATCCATCCGAGAAGACGCCTTTCGTCTGCCGCGGATTGGTTCGTGGGGGAGGGTTGATGTCGGATCACCTTGGCTGAGTGGGTGGTTTGCGTAGGATAGTTAAACTCTTGGGCCTCTCTCTTATCCTCCTCCCCTCCCCTCCTCGCCTTTTTACGGTCAATTCTCCGGACGGTACGGAGACATCCAGGGTCCTCCTCAATGTACATCTTACAATCAAGTGTATTCGAGGAGAAAGGCAAGATGGTTCAAGCCAAATGCGAACTGGATTCAAAATGACATACAACCATACCATTACTGTGCCAACTCCCACCAGCTGCCCCGCCAACTAACCAGTAAACTGAGTAAAGTGAACTAGGTAGTTCTCCATCGGTCTTCCGTGCGGACCCATTTTTACTCTATCCATTTTTTTTTTTTCCGCTCTCACGCTCCCTCACGCTTGCTGCTCTCATTCGAGTCAAAAGAGTTCAACCACAACACCTGAACATACCTTCTGGGATCGAGACTGACTGTTTGAGTGACTGACAGACAGACAGATTGAAGCTAGACTAGTCCCCAAAGTCTGCCATTGATATTCCCGACTTCCCTTCCCCTCTTTCCTCTTTGTTTATTTTACTATCATCATCATCATCATCATCAATTCTATTATCTCCAACTCACTAACCACTACTTTCCCAATTGTACCACCTTCCCCTTCCTCTCCCCCCCTCTCTCTCCCTCCCCCTCCTTTCCCTAAACCACTCCTCCATCTTTCCCTCTTCCTCTTCCTCTTCCTCTTCCTCTTCCTCTCTTCATACCCCTCCTAAGACACACATACACACACATCACCCACCCACCATCCTCCCTTACCTCCTCCCCCCCTCCTCCCTCCTCGTTTACCTTCCGTGCGCGGGTGGCTATTTTTTTTTTTTTTTTTCCTGATCCGGTCCGAAACTTCTCCGCATCCCGCCGGACGCTTCGCCTCTTGTACATTATCGCGGTTTTCGAGTCGAACTCCTTTCGCTTCCCCTTTTGCGCGGTTTGCGAATATCCGGCGTTCCTAACGACTGTAACGACACCCCCCACCCGCGACGACGATTCACAATGGCTCCCCCCGCTGGTGAGACTGTGACGATCTCGATCCGACGTCCCATCGACGACCCCCTCTACCTGGCCGGCACCTTCTCCGACCCCCAATGGGAGCCCGTCGAGCTCAGCTCCAAGCCCGTCGACACCGAACCCGATGAGGACGGACTCATCTCCACCGAATATCTCTTCTGGCACGATCTGACCCTGCCTCCCGGCCAACATCAGTACAGATTCCGTGAGGGGAAAAACGGCCCGTGGTTTCATGATGAGGCCGTAAAGCATGGTACGCACCTCCCTCCGACATCGTTGTCTGGGCTTTGCGCTGTGGCGCAGGGTTCTGAGTTTGTGCTGTAGGAGAGAGAAACTAATTGACTATGCTATGTAGTACCCGGTGAGGGTGGCCTCGTCAACGTGCTTACTGTTGGGGAGAAGGAGTCCGCGGCCGATGCTGTCCAGCCCGTTGCGGAGAACGAGGTCAGTGAGAAGACGGAAGAGATTGTCTCGGAGGACGCTACGCCCAAGGAGAACGGGGTCAATGGAGTAGCCGAGCATGACACATCTGCACAGGAGTCCACGCCCGAGGAGCACAAGCCTGAGCCCGTCGCCGCTCAAATAGAGACCGAGCAGGAGGAGCCTGTCACCAACGGCAGCACCGCAACCACTGAGGTCAATGGCACCGAGACTGTGGAGCAGCCCTCGGAAGAAAAGCCTACGGTCACCGCGAACGCCCCCGAAGCTGTGGAAGAGAAGTCTGCCGAAGCTGAGCCAACCACCGAGAAGGAAGAAGCCGCCGCCACTGAGACTCAAGAAGCCCCAGTCATCACTGAAGTTGCCGAAGCCGCCACAGAAGCCGACAAGGGCCAAACCAAGGAAGAAGAGTCGGCCACTGCTGTTGAGAGCGCTCCCGAAACCGACAGCAAGGCAGCTGAAGAGCCTCAGACGGATAAGGTCGCCGACGAGCCCGTGCCTAACGCCGAAGAGTCTGCTACCGAGAGTGTGGCTGTAGACACTGCCGCGGAAGAAACCCCTGTGGCGGAAGCCGTCTCGGAGAAGCCTGCTGAGACCGAGCCCGTTGCGACCGAGACTTCTGTTGAGGAATCGACCGCTCAAGAGCCCGTCGAGGAGCAGCCCGTCGAGGAGGTGGAGGCAACCGAGGCCGCGGTGGTCGAGTCTACGGAAGAGGCCGCTAAGGAGGAACCCGCGACACAAGAGCCATCCGAGTCTGCTGCTCCTGTCGAGCCCACGACTGAACCCAGCGCTGAGACCAAGGAGCTGCCCGAGGATAGCAAGACCCAAGAACCTCTCGAAGTTGCTGCTCCTGTAGTTTCTGCTGAGGAGTCTGTCGCACACGAGGCTTCCGAGAAGTCCGAGGAGACTCCCGCTGTTGAGACTTCCGCTCAGGAGCCTGCCAAGGAGGAGCTTCTCAAGGAAGAGCCTGTGAAGGAGGAACCCGTCAAGGAAGAGTCTGTCGCCGAGCCCAGCACCGAGAAGGTTACGGAAGAGCCTGTTGTCCCCGAGACGTCATCTGAAACTGTTCCTACTCAAGAATCGACTGAGACTCCCGCCATCGAGGAAGTTGAAGCCGAGCAAGCCGCGGAGGAGCCTATTGAAGCCCAGGTCGCGGAGACTTCTGCCATCGAGCCTCTTCCTGAAGTGGCGTCTACCGAGGCGGGCGAGAAGGAAGAGCCTGTTGCGGAGCCAGTCACTGAGGATTCTGCCGAGGTTGCTGCTGAGGTTGCGCCAGTGGAAGCCGCCGCCGAAACCACGACCGTCGATGAGTCCAAGGCTGAAGAGTCCGTGTCTGAGGAGAAGCCTGTGGAGGAGGCTGCCACTGAAGCCCCGGTCGAGGTCGCCACTGAAGCTTCTGAGCCCGCCAAGGAGGTCGTCGCTGACGAGCCTACTCCCGAGGTCTCACACGCTGAAATTGTGGAGGAGGCGAAGGAGACCACAGTCGTTGATGACAAGGAATTGGAGGTGAACGCCGTCGGAGAGCCGATGGAGTCACCTGTGGAAGCCGCCAACGAGCCAGCCCAGACCGAAGCCGCTGCCGAGGAACCTATTGTGGAAGGCGCAGCCGCCGAGACCACCACCGAGCCTGCTCACCAAGAGACCGTTGCGGAAGAGCCCGTTGTAGAGACTCCTGCTGAAGCCACTACCTCCGAAGCCGCTGCTCCTGAGATCGTCCAAGAGCCTACTGAGAAGGAAACCGTCACTGAAGAGCCAGCCGCGGAGAACTCTGAGAAGGCTGTTGTGGAAGAGTCGGTTGTTGAGACCACTGCCGAGAAGACGCCCGAGGAGCCTGTCATTGAAGTTCCTGCTGAGGTGGAAAGCGAGAAGGAACCTGCTGTTGAGCCCACACAAGAGCAGACCGTGGAAGAGCCTGTTGCTGAGCAGCCAGTCGCCGAAACTTTGGTGGAGGAGCCTGTTGTTGAAGCTCCTGCTACTGAAGCGCCCGCGGTTGAGGAGCCAGCTGCTGAGACTACTTCTGAAAAGGCGAAAGAAGAGCCTGCTGTTGAGGAGGCAGTTGCTGACGCTGTTGTTGCTGAAGTTACTGAGGAGCCAGCTACCAAGGAGGAACCTGTTGTCGAGGAATCCACCGCCGAAGAATCCGCCGTCGACCCGACTACCGAGAAGACCTCCGAAGAGCCTGCCGTTGAGCAACCAGTCGTCGAAACCGCCCTTGAGAAGGAGCCCGAGCAGGAGCCCACAACGAAGGAAGAGTCAACGGTTGAAGAACCAGCTGTCGAGGCCACTCCTGAGGTCAGTCACGAAGAAGTTTCGGAGGAACCCGTTGCCGAGACTCCTGCTATGGAAGAACCCATTGCTCAAGAACCTGTTGCTGAGCCCATCGTTGCTGAGGCTGCTGAGACTGTCAATGAGCCTTCGGCTGATGCCGTGACTGCGGAAGAGCCTGTACCAGAGGCCATCGTTGCCGAGACTGCCAAGTCCGTTGAAGAGCCTGCTCAGGAGACCCCCGTTGCCGAGGAGCCAACCCCCGAAGCTCCCACCGTGGAGGAATTTGCAGAGCAGGAGAAGACTGTCGAGGAGCCCGTCGCTGAGGTCACTGAAGAGTCCGCTTCTTCCACTGAGCAGCCAGCTCCCGAGACTTCTGCTCCCGAGGAGCCTACCGAGGAGGCGCCTGCTGTCGACACTACTGCCACCGAGATTGTCGAAGAGAAAGCTCAGGAGGAGCCTACCGTCGCTGTCGAAGAGCCCGTGGTGGAAGCCGCCGCTGCCGAGGAACCCGTTACTGAACAGCCTACCATTGAAGAGCCCGCCCAAGTCGAACCCGCTGCCGCCGAGCCCGTGACTGCCGCCGAGCCCGTGACTGCCGCCGAGCCCGTGACTGAGAATGTTGTTGAAGCTGCAGAGACCGTTCAGGAGCCTGTTGCGGAAGAGCCCGTCACCGAAAAGGATGCCGAAGTTGCGGAGCCCATCAAGGAGGAGCCTGTCGCCGAGGAAACTGCCCAGCCCGAGCCAGCTGCTACCGAGAAGGTCACTGAGGAGGTTGCTGAAGTTGCGGAGCCCGCCAAGGAGGAATCAGCCGTGGAGGAGCAAGCGCCCGAGGTTCCTGTCGCCGACGAGCCCGCCGCATCCGAGCCAGTGATTGAGGAGGCTGTCACTGCTGAAGAGGTTGCTCCTGTTGCGGAGGCGCCTGCCGAAGAGACTCAAGAAGAGCCCAAGGAGGTCCCCGTTGTCGAGGAGACTCCCGCCGTCGAGGAGAGCGTTGTTCCAGAGGTCACCATCGAGAAGTCTCAGGAGGAGCCTAAGGAGGCACCTGTTGTTGAGGAGGTTCCTGCTGTCGAGGAGACTCCCGCTGTCGAGGAGACTCCCGCTGTCGAAGAGACTCCCGCTGTCGAAGAGACTCCCGCCGTGGAGGAGACTCGTGCTGTTGAGGAGACCCCCGCTGTCGAGACCGCTACTGTGGAGGAAACTCCTGCTGTTGAGGAGACCCCCGCTGTTGAGGAGGCCCCCGCTGTTGCCGTTGCTGTCGAGGCTCCTGCTGTCGAGGAGACTCCCGCTGTCGAAGAGACTCCCGCTGTCGAAGAGACTCCCGCTGTCGAAGAGACTCCCGCTGTTGAAGAGACTCCCGCCGTGGAGGAGACCCCTGCTCTCGAAGAGACCCCTGCTGTCGAGGAGGCCCCCGCCGTTGAAGCTGCTGTCGAAGAGACTCCCGCTGTTGAAGAGGCTCCCGCTGTGGAGGAAACTCCTGCTATTGAGGAGACCCCCGCCGTCGAGGAGACTCCCGCCGTTGAGGAGGCCCCCGCCGTCGAAGCTGCTGTTGAGGAGACTCCCGCTGTCGAAGAGACTCCTGCTGTCGAAGAGACCCGCGCTGTCGAGGAGACCCCCGCCGTTCACGAGACCGCTGCTCTAGAAGTCACAACCGAGAAGTCTCAGGAAGAACCTAAGGAGGCTCCTGTTGTCGAAGAAACTCCCATTGAGGAAACACTTCCCGAGGTGGCTGCAGTAGTTGTTGCTGACGAGCCTAAGGAAGCACCGGTTGTTGAGGAGACCCCGATCGAGAAGACCATCGACGAGGTTGAGCCGACACCTGCAGCAGCTGTCGAGGAGCCTGTCGCTGTGCCCGTCCACGAGTCTGTTGAGGAATCTGTCCCCGAGGTCGCCGAGAAGGAAGTTGAAGCTCCCGCCGCGGAAGACTTCATTCCTGCAGTCGTCAAGGAAGATGTTGCCCGCGTAACGGAAAGTGTCGAGGAGCCTGTTGCCGCTGAGCCAACTCCTGAGACTGTTGCACCTGCATCTGCTCCCGAGCCTACTCCAGTCGAGGCGGCTGAGGAACCCCAAGTGCAGGAGGAGGAGCAACTTTCTGAGCGTGTGTCTTTCGCCGAGATTGAAGGCAAGGAGGTGCAAGCCCCCATCAATGGTGTCATCAACACGCAGACGGCTGCCCAAGAGGAAGTCACCGACGCTGCTAGCGCCATCAAGGACGATACTCCTGCCGAGCCGGCTTCTTTGCAGTCGGAGGAAGTCAGCAGAGAAATCGTGCCTGAAGATTCCGTCGCTTCTGAACCTGTTGCTGAGGCTGCTACGGAGCAAGAGTCCCCCAAGGACAGTCTTCTGACACCCGAGATCATTGCCGCCGGCGCTGCCGCTGCCGTTGCTGCCGGAACTGCTGCTGCCGTTGGAGCCGCTTCGGTCTCCCACAAGGAGCCTGAGGCTGCTGCACCTGCTGAGACCAAATCACAGGAACCCCAGCCCGAGAACAAGGACAAGGCCGTCAACGTTGTGCCTGGAACCTGGCCCACTGAGGGTAAGAGCTCTCTGGCGACGAGTAAGCAGCTCGGAACTGACCCTGATGCAGCCCACGCCGGTGACGACGCCGCCAAATCGACCCGCGAGCCCACCGCCGAATCGTCATCGAACGCTGCCGACAAGGCCGTGGCCACCAAGGGCGATGAGAACCCTCGCTCACAGAGTCAAAATCGGTCAGTCACCGCTGTTTCTCTGAATCATAAGAAGCATGACAGCTGGTTGAAGACTATCTTACGCGCTGTGTTTACCAATTTCTTTGGAGCAATCTTTTCTCCCTTCCGCCGTCGCGGAGGGAATAACCAATAGATGTGTCTCCTGGGGATGCTGATTTCAATGAAGCCCTTTCCTTGGGAAGAGTGGAGATTTGTCCAGAGTTTTGCTGCTTACGTTTGTTTATTGCCAACGCTAATGTGAATCAGGAGTCTGTTCTTGATGACCGTTTTTGCTGCCCCCTTGCTCGCATTTGTTTGGCACGCATATACCCGCTGAGTTGTTCGAATTTTTTGATGCGAACCTGCGCCGCTCATTTCTATCACTCGGATCGATTCCCCTGTATTTGATATCTTCGATGGTTTTCTAGGACGAGTATGTTTATTCTAGTGTTATTTTACTCTGCCATTGTTCGAGTGTTTTTGAAGTGTTTAATGGTGATGGCAATGCGAGACTGTCGATTCCGTGGCAGTGCAGTTGCAGTGGCTTTTCGCATATTGTTTATGGTTTGCAGTTTGTGCACAGTTCCGACGCAGATTATTGTTTACCCCATAGCATATAATGATGTCCTATGATTGATGATAATGAGATTACTGGTTCAATGACTTGTTTGTCTTGGTGTCTCTTGTTCATCATAGAATTACACATTGGTTTACACTGGGATGAGAGTAATGATCCAACCACAGTAGTCTGAGAACGGCCTGCATAAAAAACCTTGGGGGTTCTGCACAGCCAGTATCGAGTAGCAGAAAGGGCTTCCGTATGACTTGTAGCCGACAATTAGGGCTCTTAATCACCCTCGTACCCTCCAATCAGCACAGAGGGCTAATGTCCCCGCGAAAATATGCATATCTCCAAACCTCATCTCCTCTCCGTCTGGCGCGCTTGAGAATCTAGTATCTGCCCATTCCGGCTCATATGCGCAATATACCCATTGTAGCGTACTGTTCGTAGGGAATCCCATCCTGTCGCAGCGACGGGAACCCTTTTCGTCTGTCTAGCAGGAAGAAAGTCGAGGAGACAACCTTGAACGACATCATTCGGCTCGATGGTTCTTGGGGGGTGTTTCTTCTGGGGAAGTCTTGTTTTTGCTCTGATCTTTTGCTCGGTTGGTGGTTTGTTGGTTTGGGTGGGATTCTGAGGGGGAGGTTGAGGGGATGCTGGGGGGCTGGGCTGGGCTTTTGGGTTTGAGGTTCTGGTGGTTGGAGGGTGGTTAGAGGTGACTTTTAGGGGGGATGGGTGTCGTAATAGCAGCAGCAGCAGCAGCAGCAGCGCAGCAAGAGCGATAGCAACCGCAATAGCGAGTGCGGCACTATCAGCACCGGATTCCGTCAAGTAAGCTCGCTGGCAGATTGATAGGGAGGAGGGGGAGGGTTTTGTATGGTGGTCGAGTTTTCTTCGCTTCACATTGAGGTTCTTGAACTTGGATTCCAGGGATCATAGTGCTCGTAATAGCAGGGGTCGTCTCGTTGTTCATGGTATTCAAGATAGACAGGATGAGAAATGATCTCGTCGTTTGGTCGGCCGTGTTCGTGCTGGTGGTGGTCTGTTGCGGTAAGTTCTAGATCTCCTTTGGGGGTTTGTGGAGAAGGAGCGGATTAGTCTTTCCCCTATGTCCCTGTTTGTTTATTTTGTGAGTAGTGCTTGCTTCTCTGATATGCAGTCAAATCGGGGGGGGGAACGGTTCCTCTAATTTTGGTTGGTGAGATCAGGATTCGAAGCTAGGCTTCGATTTCTCGCTCTTCTCTACCAATCCCCTTCCGTGTGAATAGGGATTGTAGTTGGAGGTGCAACTTTGTTTATATTAGTTGTTTGTGCTGCAAGGTGGATAGCTTGTTTGTAAAATCCTCATGAGTGTCTTGTCATTTGATAGCCTTCCAGACGCCTTTGGCTTTAGATTATCAAGCTTCGAGTTCCAGGCGGGTCAGTAGATGAAGGGCAAAAGTGATCTACTTAGGGAGGCAGACGTATCCCCCAGATTATGTAGTGTGCTGCATCTCCTGTCCTCGGAATTGGAATGTGGGGGGGGGTTGAGCTGTTTCTGCTCTATACTACCGAGGATATTCTTTTCCTTTGGTGGCCTATGTCAGATGTTTCTCTCGAATTCTCGCGGGAATGTACCCGGTAACACACGTGGTAGACCGTAGTGCTCTTTCTTCAGGATAGAACGAGGATATCAGCTAGACTTGCTTCATCTGCTGGGGATAGATAGCCATTCTTTCTCTATCTTTGTCTTCTGGGGAGAATGATGGAACTTGGGGTAGTGATTTGTCACGCACTGGTTCTTCGGAATCTGCAATCTGCAATATGGCAAATTTGGTTGGTGTGTGCACAATCTGAGGTACTGAGGATGGTGGTATAGAGTGTTCCCTTATATTAAGCTCCTGTACAAAAGGCCCCAGCTTCTTCAGCTATGCTGTGTGCCTGGAGATACTTACAGTGACATGGTTCTAAGATTTGGCATTTCATAATTCTTTAATCTTATACTATGATGCTAGCTGGGTTAAACTGGTGGTTAAGCTGTACATAACACTACAGCCGATGAACCTGACTTTCCCTGATAACAGGATTTGACTGAGAATCTGAAGCATTCTTAGAGGACTGTTTCCTTTGATCTTGCAGCAAGCTTTTTAGGCTTACTTATACTGAATGTCCTCTAAATTTGAGACTGCATTTCATTTCTTTTTATCATCGATACTCTTACTTCTACCTACTATTCCTTTAGATAGACAAGAAACCATGTTTATAAACGTGTCAACCGGCATGCTCCAGTATCAACAAGCCCTGATATCCTACACTGCCCTGTTAATCCTATACTGTAGAGAAATGAAGCTGTAAACACCACCCAAAGACGCGATCAGCCGTCCTGAGGGAGAAGGCTATAGGATTCTCTGTAGAAAAAGTAAAGTCAAATCTCCGCGAAACTATTCACAACAGCCCTGGTTAACCACGCACGCGTCATCTGGCTTGCTCTCTCTACCCTGTGTTATCCATTCACTCAGTCAGTCTTGACTCTCACAGCTTTCGATCTCCTTCTTGCCCTCCCCTCTCTTTCTATTTTATCCATCGAAAGCCTTCTTCTCTTCTGATTCTTGTTCAAACAACTTCTTATCCTGAACAACTATCCACATCCTTGTCCCTATCCACTCCACATCCACATCCTTATCCAACCTCACTTCCATCATATGAAAGGTGAGTTATCGTCGTTCTTTCTATCACTTGTTCTTTGTGAGATGAAGATGAGAGAACCAAACCTGTACTGAAGAGTATCGATCTCAATATTGAGAGGTGTTCCAAACACTGACTCCCTGTGTGGTGTTTCAATATCGGAAGGCTCTTCGTACACAGACGAACTGACTGTGGTGTTTCTCGCGATAGACAGTTATCCTCCACATACTCAGCCATCGCTTCCAGGCTCAACTTCTGCTTGATATAGCAGAGGAAGGTTGGTGATCCTCACTTTTTATATTTCATCTCGCGAGCCTGTCCCAGCCAGACCCAACAGTGAGACTTGATGCTAACATGATCGATCGTTGTTCCTAGGCTCTGGGAAGCAGTCCTCTCTGTCAACTGCAGAACATAACATCGGGATACTGTTGCGTGAAACAGGTAGCGGAATAGAACGTCGTTGCCCTGTTGTGATAAAGACGCGTCCTTGTGCGAACCCACGTAAGTTCATTATTTTACTTCTGTGTTTCATCGAACACCGCAGTGTAAAGACTGGTGGATGATAGACTAACAGCCTTTTAGACCTGGTCCATCTGTGCCTCCAGCACAGCGATCGCCGACCATGGCGCCTCTAGACGGCAATGCGTGGGCGATCAAAGCAGCCCGTGAACAAGAACGCCTGCAGCAGGTGCAGCAGCAACTGCAGAAAGAGAACAAGACTCAAAGACCCGAGACGCAGTTCTCCAAAGGTACGTTCGTTTGTTCGTTGCTGCACGATGCACAGACTGACAGCCAACCGACCGTATAGAAACCACTTCCACCACCACTACCTCCACAAAGCGCTCGTCTCTGGTGTCGTCGCGGAAACCTAGTAGCTTCGTGAGAAGTAGTGGCTATCCTGAGATAGATGCCGCTCTCATGCGGAGCAGAAACCGGGTCCGCATCTCGGATGAGACGCCCGCGACTTCGGTGTATAGCGTTGCATATGATGATGACGATGATGACGAGCCGAGCATCCCCCAGGTGAAACAGACGTATGCGGAGGTAGCAGCGCGACCCCAGGCGAAGCGGTCCTTCACGCAACCCGAGGGAGCCACGCCCAAGGCGAGCCGCTCCGCCACCGACGTCGAGGTCAAGACGAAACGCTCCTTCACCGCGCCCGAAATCATCATCACCCCCAAGCCGACGAAACGGTCGTTCACCGACCCCATCCGCCGGTTCAAGAAGGACAAGCGGCCCAAGGATGTCCCCAGGGGAGACCCCGGCCCCGAGCACAGCTACTGGGAGCCGGACGAGAAGCCGACCTTCCTGCAGGCCCTGCGGTCGAAGCTCTCGTTCAAGGACCTGCCCCTGCTCGGCCACAAGCCCCCCGCCGACCCCTCGGTCTGGATCCGCGCCGAGGACTACCTGGACGCGGTCGACCCGGGCTGGCGCAAGGACATCGAAAAGGGTCTGCTGAAGAAGCACGGCATCTTCGTCTCGGAGCCCCCCAAGCAGCCCATCCCCGTGAACCCCAAGTATCCGGAGGCCACCGTCTGGCGGCCCCCTAAATACCCGAAGAACCATAAGCCCTGCACCTGGGTCGGCCCGTCCCCGGAAGATGACTCCACCGAGGCGCTGCCGCAGTCGGCTGGGGAGTGTACGGAGGATCGCAGCAGCACGGCGGTGGGTGATTCGGCGCAGGACACTGTTGTTGGTGGTGATAAGCAGTGTGAGGCCCCGCTTGTGGTTGACGAGGCGAGCGAGCAGCCCCGCGTGCAGATGCCGCCGAGACTGCAGCACAAGACCGGCAATGTTGCGCAGTATAAGCCGCTCGTCATCGATAGGGTGACGGATGTGTCCGCTCACCAGTCTGGCTTGCTCGATACTGAGGACCAGGGACCCGGGAAGTCGACGGGGTATACGACGTATACACCACTTGTCATCGGTCGATCGAGAGCTGGGTCCGCTCACTCTTCCAACTCGTCGACGTCCACCATCAGGGGACCGACATCAACCGTCAAGAAAACTGAGCCCATCAAGTCCATCCAAAACACACCACTCGTCCCTGATGGACCGAAAGAAATCTCACAACGTAACGCCGACAAGGTGGAGAGCACCACGCCCCAGCAGTCCGAGGACAACAAGCCCGAGGACAAGCCACTCGCAATCGACAGCTCAAAGAGCGTCTCCGTCAACGACTGCAGTGACAGTACTGCATCGACAGCCCCCCAACCTCCATCCCCAAAGTCTGAATACGAACCGCTGGTGGTCGACGGATCCAAGGGCGTGCCCAGCACCCGCGGTAACATCGAGTCGTCAGCGACGAAGAAAGATCATGCGCAGCAACCCCGTGCCAGAAACCCGACATACGACGCATCGATCCTCAAAGAATTGCAGGGCTACCAGTTCCCGACGATTCTCAACCCGGGGCAGACGTACTCGCCGTCCGTGTACGCCTCGCGTCCCGCATCGTCGGTCTTCAACTTGGATCTTCGAGACCTCCAACTCCCACCGCCAGGGTTTGTGGACGCTGAGCAAAGCAAAGATCGCCCGGTGCCAACCCGATACAGCGTGCTGAATCCGTACGCGACACTCGTGGAGGACCCCTCGATGCGCGCGCCGGAGGTCGTGCCCGCCGCGAAATCGAACCCGAATCCGAACCCGTACCCCATCCAGACGAGCTATAACCCCCATAAAGCAGGAGGAACTATCCCCGATGGCAGCAAGATGCAGACCCCCAGCCGCGGGGCGTATGCGCCTGCGCCGCCGGACCCCCAGTACCAGAACACGGCGTCGCTGGAGTGCAAGCTGACGACGCACATCACGGAGCTGCACTACCACGTGGACAAAACGGCCAGCCGGCTGAGCAAGTCGTTCGAGGACAGCAAGAACTGGCACCTGGACCGGATCACGAAGCAGGTCGACGAGATGTCGGACATCGCGCGGCTGATCAACGCCAAGACCATCGCCCAGGAGGAGACGCTGAACCAGACCCAGCGCATGATGAAGGATATCCGGTCCCAGGTGGCGGCTGTCCGGCAGGATGTGCAGAGCATGGAGGGTAGACTGACGGCTCTGGTGCGGGAAGAGGTGTCCAAGCTCGCCCAGGGCATCCAGAGTCTCAAGGCCGCCGGTCCCCATCACCCAATCCAGGAAGAGTCTCGTACTGCGGGGCTGCAGGGCCCGGAGGATGTCAGAAGCAGTTTTGTCAGTTCGCAGAAGCGAGGCTCCGTGCGGCAGCGAGCCCGGCTGAGCGGGAAGGGCATGCTGGAGTTGAAGCTCACCAATGTGTTGGATCATCTGGAGCGTGCCAATCTCAGCAGCAGACAGACCACGTTGACATCGACGAGGACGACGAGTCCCACGGCGACAACCAACCCCACTACCCCAATCCCAGCAGCTGAGAAAGTTCCGCCGCAGGGGGGGAGTGAAATTCCGCCGGATTCCGCAGCGGACCCGCCGGTCTCTAGGAAGAACAGTGAATGCGCTGCTGAGGGCCGTGTTGAGCAGTCGGTGGTGTCGAGACCTGATAAAGAGCAGGCTGCGTTGCACTCACCTGCCCACGCCAAAATTTCACTTTCTGACACCTCTGTGCAGTCTGGCACTGTTGCGCGTGCAAAGGAATCTGCGTCTGAGAACCGTGTTAGCCCGTGTGAGGTGTTGACATCTAAGAGATATCAACCTGATATTCCCTCACCTGCCCACGACGCACCCTCACCCTTTACCACCCCTCTTCATTCTACCACTACTACTCGTCCTGAAAAATCCACTTCTGAGAGCCGTGTTAAGCCGGGCAAGGCGTTGACATCTAATAAGTATCAGCCTGATATTCCCTCACCTGCCCAGGACACAAACTCACCCTCTACCACCCCTCTTCATTCTACCACTACTACCCGTCCTGAAAAGTCCACTTCTGAGAGCCGTGTTAAGCCGGGCAAGGCGTTGACATCTATCAAATATCAGTCTGATATTCCCTCACCTGCCCAGGACACAAACTCACCCTCCACAACCCCCCTTCAGCCTACCACCACTACCTATCCCAAGACCATCCTCCACTCCACCACCAGTCATCCCACCACCACCGTTCAGTCTACCACCAGTCATCCTAAAACACCCACTTCTGAGAACCGTGTTGCAGAGTGTGAGGTATCGACACCCAACAAAGATCAACCTGAGCTCCCCTCACCCACTCAGCAAGAAGCCTCACCCTCCAGCAACACCGCTCAGTCCACCCCAAGCACTCGGTCCAAGAAATCCGTGAACTTCGCCGACTACCCCAACTTGGACCCTGCGGTAGCTGCGACGATGAGGGTCCCCGACCTCAAAGAGGTCTGGGGCTACGTGCGTCCGCGCAAGCCCAGCAACACCAAAGCGAAAGCGGAGGCAGCGGCGCCAATCGAACCCCTTCCTGAGTTAAAGACCAAGGCTCAGCTCACGCCTCGCAATGAGCTGGAACACAAACCTCAGAAGCACAGGCCCCATCCCCTCAATCTGAGGCATGTCAATCCGTCCAGCCAGACCGGCACAGAGGTCCAGCATCCCCAACACCGTCAGAACGCGGACGACAAGAGCCCACGCACCCCCCACACCCCCGGTGACCAGACCAAAACCGAGCCTGCCGCCGCGAAGGAGCCTCCTGCCAAAAAGTCTCCAGAAACCCCATACAGCGATCCCCGACAGGTTCCCGAGGGCATGCGCACCGCGTTGGACCGCCACTTCATCCGCGCCATCGAGGCCGCCGGCCCGTCTATACCCTGGGAGGAAATCATCAAGACCGAGACCGCGAAGCTGATCGCCTCCAAGCCCAGCATCCCCAGCAACCACCACTACATTCTGGATCTGGATCTGTACGGCCACGAGGAGGTCGACGAGAACAGTCCGATCGCGCGCCACTACGGCTCCCAGTGGGCGACCAAGAAGTACCACCGCTTCATGAACGGGCCCGAGCGCCGGTCCAGGCCCGACCCCCGACAGAAGCAGAATCTGGGCAAGGCGGCCAAGGTGCTGGACTTTGAGTACCGGGAGGATGTGAAGGGGTTCATGTCGAAGAAGAGTACGTCGACCCTGTCGAAGAAGAGCGTGGTCTCGAGCTTGTCGAAGAAGAGCATGCCGAGTCTGTCGAAGAAGAGCATCTCGAATCTGAGCACCAAGAGTGCCAATCCTGCCTCAAACAAGCAGGCGACCGCGTCAGCCGGCTCGAGCATCAAGAGCACGAACAAACAAGCCACTGTATCGTCGCCCAGCGCCAGCGTCAAACCGGCCAGTACTCCCACCACCGTCCAACCCGCCAGTACTCCCACCACCCTCAAACCCGCCATCAGCACGCCCACTACCACTACCGCGGCCAGACCATCGCACCTCCCCCGCCCCACCGCCACCGTCCAGACCATCGTGACAAACATCAACACCATCGAGTCGAACGCAAAGCAGCAGCAGCAGCAGGAGGAGGCAACGGCCCGCGCCCGCAAGCCCAGCACCACCACGACCACCCCTACCACCCCTACCCCCCCTACCCCCCGCACCCCCGTAACCACCACGACGCACACCACCAACCCCCAATCCACCAAACCGCGCGACACCACCTACATCACGAACATCCCGACCCCGACCGGCGGCTTCACGCGCATGGCGATCGCGCAGGACGTGCCCCCGCGCCCGGACTGGCACGACCGCGAACGCCAGGACATCGCGCTGACCTTCCGCGGCTTCGTCGACCCGGACATCCCGTCGGACGTCATCCCGGACTACTACCCGGGCATGTTCGATCACGACCCCTACGCCCGCATCGTCGCCCCGCCGCCCCCGCCGCGCGTCGACTCGCTGCCGCTGCCCGCCGATCTGCCGCCCTACCTCAAGGCCTACCACGAGAACCTGCCCGCCGCGCCGGACGCGCCGGCCGTGCAGTATACGCGCGGCGCCCGGCACCGGGATGCCTCCATCTACGTGCCGGAGGAGGAGGAGGTGGAGGAGGTGGTGTGATCGGGAAGGTTTGGTTCTTTCCTGGTGGTGTGCCCTGTGCTTGACTTGCGTGTGGCGGTTCGCTGACTGAGAGGTGACAGGTGAAACAAACAAAAAAATTAAAAAAAAAATTGAAAATTCAAAAACGAAAAAAAAAGTGAAAATTGAAAACCCGTTGGTTTCTTTGTGTTTTTCTTTTGTTGGCTTGGGTTTGTATTTCTCATGGAGTGTATTTTCTTATGGGTTGTATTTCTTAGGTTGTATTTCTTATGGGTTGCTTGGATTAACGATGACATGAAAATGAGATATGAATGATGGATGGGATGGGATGGATTGGGAAATTGCCAGGCGTTAGGGGAAAGTCATGGTTGGGTTATGGAAAAGTCAGGGTTCGGGAGGATGCACGTGTTTTTCTTCTGTTGTTTTTATGGCATGTAACCCGGATTGATGCGAGCTTTGTTATAGCTTCGCTGAAATGAAAATGACTTTACGTACGTCAATCTTCTCTTCCTTAAAAGTACTATGGATGTTACAGACCGTGACCTTCATTTAAGGAAGTAGTACACACCGTACAAGGAATCCACCGTTGAATGATCAAAAGGTATTTTTACACACTCGCTGAGAGAAAACAAATACGAAGCAGACAATCAATTCCGGGTCACAATCATCTTCTCGATGTCCAACGCCGCATCCCGGATCTGGGGACAGTAGTGGTGGCGCAGCAGCTCGCCCTCCCACACCGTGCCCGCGAACACGTTGGTGGTCTCGATGTCCGCGGCGAACGGGTTGAACACGCCGTCCCCGCGGCGCTCCTCGCTGTGCCAGAGCGAGGCGATGCGGCGCGCGTTGTGCCGCGCCACCTGGTTCATGAGCGCGAGCGTCGCGATCGCCGACTTCTCCGGCAGCTGCAGCGCGGAGGTCATCAGCCGCTTGGCGAACCCGCCCAGGCGCACGGGCGGCGGGTTGCCGTGCGCCCGCGAGATGAGCGTGGAGTGGAGGCAGCGGAGGAGCAGGACGGTCGGCGTCTGGAAGTTGACCTTCTTGCGGGAGCGCGGGGCGGTTTGGCGTGCCGCGTGGGAGTCCGGGTCCGGCAGCCGCAGCGACTTGTCCGGGTTGTACTCCACGTCCGGGTTGATGGAGAGCGTGTACAGCGAGCGGTACAGGTGCTTGACGAAGTAGCTCAGGTCCAGGTGCAGGTTGGCCGCCGCTTTGCTGGCGTCCTGCCCTTCCAGCAGCGCGAACGCCGTGACCGTGCACAGCAAGGCTTCGCGGTGTGCGTCCCGCGTGCTGGTCTGCGCGTTGCTGGTGTCCTCGTCGTCGGCCTCCTCGGCGTGGTTCTCTTCCTCGTCGCGAGCGGCGTGCGCGATCAGCTCCTTCAGCGCCTCCAGCAGATCACCGAAGAAGTCCTGGTTGATCAGGTGGGCGTATTTGGCCAGACCCTCGAGGACGGGGCCCATGAGGGTGGGGATGCGGAGCTTCAAGATGCGGAAGTAGACGCCAAAGACCAGCTTGAGGGTCTCGGCTTGGTTCTTGTCGCGCTCCTCGTGCGACACCAGCGCGTCCGCCTCCTTCATGTCCTTCTCGACCGCCTTTCGCTCCTTCTGCACCTTGCGCTCCTTCTTGGTGCGGAACTCCCGTTTCTGCTTGGGCTTCTTGCCCCCGACGTTGTCCTCTTCGGGCTCGCGCTCGATCCGGTCCCGGGAGGCCTTGTGCGCGAATTCCGACAGCAGCCGCAGGCTGAGGAACGTGTCCAGCACACTTTCGTGGACGCGGAACTCCTTCGCCTTCATCAGCTTGGAGAGCAGGCGGACGGCCTCCAGCGACACCACGCCATCCTCGTCCTTTTGGAAAACGTCCTCCAAAGTTTCGCGGCACTTGACGAAATCCGCGTCGACCTGTCTCCGGGCCAGCCGATTGATGAGGATCTTCAGCAACTCGGTGCGGAAGTTGAAGTGCGGGACGGAAAGCAGCAGGTTGCACGCGCAGTTGATCGCGATCGTCTTCAGGCCCGCATCGACGGGGGCGGCGTCTCGTTTTTGCGGCTTGGTGATCTCGACCAGCTTTCCGATGTAATGCTTGTAGTTGGAGAGGAGGGACTGCTCGTAGCTGCGGAGTTTGCGCACTTCCTTGGAGATCTTGCCGGTCATGTCTTGGTCGGTGAGCGGGCGGATGCGGTAGCCGGGGATGACATCCTTGTATACTGCGGCTTGCGAGGCGAGGGCGAGCTTCTGGATGGCAACGTGCTTGCGGGGGTCCACCATCTCGGCCATCGTCTTGAACAATGGGATGTGCTCCTCCGGATCTTCGTTGATTAACGTAGCCAGCCTGGCGATCTCTTCCTTCGCCTGGATGATCTGCACCTTCAGAGGGATCTTGGGCGCTTCTTCCTTCACCTCCTCCTCGTCGTCCTCGTCCTCGTCCGCGCCCGTATCGTCCATCCCCTCGTCCTCATCGTCGTCTGTCCCGAGAAAGCTGTCGGACTCCTCCGCTTCGATTTCAGGCTCCTCCATGGTCTGGAAGCCCTCCGCCGTCTTGATGGGCAATCGGGTGCGTTCCTTGTCCTTCTTGCTGGATTTGCGGGGTCGGCGCTCATAGTCTTGTTCGAGGTCCCATTCGGCGGCATGGCTGTAGAAGTCGCCAATAGGGGCGCCAGAAGGTCGCGAAGACGCATCTTCGTCGTCGCCGGGGGGACTCACCCGTCTGCGTTTCGTCGTGCGTCCAGGAGCCATTTTGATGTCGGTGAATGGTGTTCTGCCTGGAGGGGGGATCTTTTTGCGGGATTGGACTGTCCGAAACTTTTTTTTCCTCTTCCTGGTGCCAAGACATGGGCAGTGAAAAAGGTACCGTCCCTCCCACCGCCTTCCCCGTCGGCTTCCACCGCCTAGAATTTTTGTTTCCGCGGAGCTTTTTTGACTTCAAGATTGCTCTTTTTTTGATAAACTCTCCCCAAGCACATTTTCGTTTGGAATTCGTCCCGTATCTAATTTTTTTTGTTCTTTGAGTACGCAGTGTCGTACTTCGATCACATTTCATCATGCGTCAACTCACTGAAGGTTAGTTAGTCTTGCCTGGGGAATCTTCTGCTGCAGCGAGCGCAATTGTTGCAGACCATTCGAGCACCGAATCGCTGACTCCGCGACTCTAGAGGAGACGAAGACGCTCTTTGAGAAGCTCAGTGCCTACTGTGGACGGTCCATCTCGAATCTGATCACGGCCGGCTCCGAAGACAACGACCGCTATGTGTTCCGCATGATCGGCAGCCGCATCTACTACGTCCCGCTGTCCCTGGCCAACCTGGCGACCTCCATTCCTCGCGATTGCTTGCTGTCGATGGGCACGGCGATTGGAAAGCTGACCAAGACCGGAAAGATGAGAGTAAGGGCATACCGGGTGCAAGGGTGGGCCGTGTGGTGCTGATTGACTGACGTTGTGTAGCTCCACATCACTGCGCTGGACGTGATCTCCCCCCACGCGCGGTTCAAGGTTTGGATCAAGCCGAACGGTGTCGCCCCGTTCTTGTACGGAGTAAGTTCTCGTGGCGTTGGCGCGCGGATGTGCCGCTGGGACAGGGGATTATCACGAACTCATGCTGACTCCTCTGCCAGGGAAACGTTGTCAAGGCGCACGTCGGAAGATGGTCCGATGACTGCCCGGAGCATGCGGGAGTGGTTGTGCTCGACCAGAACGACACACCCTTGGTAAGGATGCTCTCGTCGCATGTCTAGTTCTTGTCGCAGTGGTTGCTGATCCATTGACGTAGGGATTCGGAGTCACGGCTCGGTCCACCGCCGAGGCACGGAAACTCGAGCCCACGGCGATTGTCGTCTTCCGTCAGGCAGATTGCGGAGAGTATCTGAGAGAGGTGAGCTTGCGTTCCAGCGGGAGAGACGGGCCGACTGCTGACCCGTTGCACAGGAAGATACTCTTTTCACGACCTAGAGAAAAGTGTTGCATACGCGGAATCGATCATGGGGTTATTTTCATAGATACCTTGGGATTCTCGCAGGAGTTTCGGAGTCGTTTTTCTTTTATGGTTGTTTTGTCTAGAAAAGTCTCTATCCTGGTGTCTAGCCTTGTACTATGTCTGACGCATGAGGTAATATTATTGGCATCATCTGATCCTGCCTATCATCCTGGTCTTCAGAATTGGAGTAGTGCTGCATTCCACTATTGCAGCTTTGGCTGAAGTAGTTCTCCATATCAGATGTGTAGAAAGTGCATGTACCGGATTGTATGTGTAAGTCTGTCATGCTCACAATTTGTTGTGTGAACTATAGTGACTGAAGGGAATGACTAGACTATCGTGGCGATGGCTGCTGCCCTGATCAACCCCTTCACTGCGAGAGATCCGACATCCGAACCAGCAGGATCCGATGCGGGGCACGTGCACGGGCAGCGCAGCGGAAACCACCGCTCAATTCGGCCGCGCTCTCTCCCCCCATTGAGAACAGAACAAATCAAGAACTGCAGTGCAATAACCAGCTGAAGGTATTCGCAACCTCAACAACTTTGATGTGTGTCCACTCGCCTCGAGATCTGTGACCTTGCTACACCCATCACACAATCTCCGACGTGCATGGCCTTCGTCCTGATCATCTGAGCTTTCCGCGCGCACGCAGAGTTTCCCCCGCCATCAACATTCGATCCGGCAAGCCACCCCCACCAGACACCACCATCATCACCATCATTATGCCGCCCTACTCGAGTCTGCAGAAGCAGCAAATAGCACAGTTTATCAACTTCACGCAAGCGAAGGACACAGCCGCTGCCAAGGTATCTTTGAGCGATGTCTCTGATTATGGTTCCCCCGATTCCTGAAAGGTGGGCATCACGTGCGTGGGATGTGTGGCTAACCCGTGCTTTTGGATGAGTATAGTTCTTGAGAGCGGCACGATGGGATCTTGAAGAAGCTATCAATACGTAGGTGCCTGCCTTTTTCTTGTGAGAGAGGGTCTTCCTCTCGCTTCTGGGATGTTTTGTGGAGCATTATCATTGATGATCGGGTATATCGTGCCTGGTTGTGGCTTCATGGGTGCTAGGCCGCGGTACTTTTCTTTTGGTGTTCTCAGAGTCCGCATGGCTTGCGGTGCATCGGCCTTTCTCTGGACTTTACTCAGGCGGACCAGCTCGTGGAACTCGGTGGTTATGGCCGCGGTAGCTTGGCAGCTCGCCATGCGTCGTTCAATCGCTAAGCGCAAGGCATCAGCCAGCCGGCCATACGATCTGGTCCAGAGCAGTTCACCTCGCCAGATGGAAAGTTTAGCCTCGGGTGCTTCCACTTCACTGAAAAAGCGAATCGACCCAAAGCACGTCAAGCATGGGTTGACATCGTTGCTGTGGACATCGCCCATCTACTTCTACCGTGTGACCAAGCTACAAGCCCAATATGACACACAAGAGAACAACCACCGGCCTAGCACCACACGAAACCCTCCAACCCTCTCACAACCCACCCCATCACCCATCAGCCATCCATCAAACTAATCCCGAAAACACAGATACTTCCAAAGCCCCTCCGGCGCCGGCGCCAGCACAAGCGCAATCAACAAAATCTTCGACAGCTACCGAGGTAAGCCCCCACCGTTCCACCGTTCCACCCCCAAACTAAACCCCCCCAGACTCGCCCGAAGACTCCCCGGACGCCATCGGCATCGAAGGCGTAATGCGGTACCTCGGCGACATCGCCGTGCAACTCGACGAAGTCACGTGCCTCGCCATCGCGGAGCTCGTCAAATCCCCGACGATGGGCGAATTCACGCGCGAAGGGTTTCTGACCGGATGGCGCGCGATCGGGTACGTCCCTACCCCCCAACCCCCCGACCCCTAAAAGCAAGATTATCCTAACGAGGAGCAAAAAAAGAGCCGACACCCTCCCGAAAATGACCGCGCACGCCGCCGAGCTCCGCGCGCGGCTGCCGATCCACCCCGACCTCTTCCGGCGGGTGTACCGGTACACGTTCCCGCTGTGCCGGATGCAAGGGCAGCGGAACTTGCCGTTCGACATCGCGGCGGAGCAGTGGCGGCTGTTCTTCACGGCGGACCACGGCGGCGTCGCGTGGCGGTCGCCGGCGCCGGCCACGCCGTGGCTGGACTGGTGGCTGGAGTTTCTCGAGGGGCGCGGCCGGCGGCCCGTCAACAAGGATCTGTGGGAGCAGGTCGAGGTGTTTATGCGCCGGACGGGCGAGGATGCGGCCATGGGGTGGTGGAGTGTGGATGGGGCGTGGCCGGGGTTGATTGATGAGTTTGTGGAGTTTGTGCGCGAGAGGCGGAAGGCGGGCGGGGGGGAGATGGAGGTTGAGTAGTTTGGTCTGCGGGGTGTTGTAGTGGGGAGGGAATAAGGGGGGTTCGGGGAGTTGTGGTAGATATGCATGGTGAGATGAATGGATTTCTTATCGTCTTAATGTGGAGTTTTGTAGGGTGGGGGTGGTTGATCGGGTGATCATTGCTACGAGGGGTACTAATCCAGCTTTACGGTGCTAGAGTACAAGCTTAAGGTATGGCGTTTCATTTGCGTTCAAATGGCGATATACTACGTCAATATGGTTCATCACAGCAGATAGACACTCGTCGCCACGCCAGAGCCATGAGCGGGACATATCACAGATTAAACGTCATTCGGGGCGGGGGCATAGACTGGGTGGTATAAATGGCATAGGTGGAAAGGGAGATGGTCGTTGGCTAGGCTCAGTCGTCATGGGTATATTGGCCGCATTGCCCTCAATCGACCAGCGATGGTCATGGGGGTTGGAATTTCATATGTACAGTGTTTACCGGTAGTCGCCCTTGTCGTACTCGCTGCCGGGCCCACGACGCTGGTCGTAACGCTGCCTTGCGGTTAGCCCTGTTCCAACCACACCCCGACAGGAGACTCACCTTCCGGAGCGCTTCGAGGCGCTTCTTCTTGGTGTGGGTGTTGACGTAGGTTCCAATGACGAACCCGACGATGTTGAAGAACGGCACCCAGGTGTGCTCCGGCAGGAACTTCTGCGCAAAGGCCAGCGCGATGGGCGAGGTCACCCAGCTGACCTTCATGACGGGCATGAAGCCCGCCCGCACGGTGGCGCGGACCTGGTGGATGGTGCGCGCGCCGGCAATGACCGCCATGCTGGTCAGGTACACGGCGTTTTGGACGGGGGAGACCTGTGGGTCGAGTCAGCGAGTGGAACACCCCTCATGCAGCGCGTGCGACACTTACGAGCAAGTTGCTGGCCAGGATCTGCAGCACCTTGGCCTTCAGGCTCGTCCGGCCAGCGAACACCTTCTGGAGGATCCCGATCAGGAAGTGGCCCAGCGGGGCGCTGATGAACATGCCGTACAGCACCATCTTGGGCACCCGCGGGCTGAGGTAGTGGCCGTTCTTGCTGACGTCGTGCGCGATCCACGACGCCAGGATCTCCTGCAGACCGGACAGCACGCCGGACGTCAACATCTTGGTGCGCAGGGGGTTCTGCTGCAGTTGGCGGAGGTAGAGCTAGAGTCGGCCGAGAGGGAGCCAGTCAGCCAAAGCTGTCAATATCAACGCCCGAGACCAACGTACGTTGAGATAGCCCCCGCCAGTCAGTCGCTCGCCGACTTTGTGCACCAATTCTTTCGTGTCTTTCCGCAGCGAGGTGACGGCCTCATCTTGGAATTTGGCGGACATGGCTGCTGTTGATGGATGGCGGGAAGGAGATTACGCGCGCGATCTAGATGGTGTGGGTAGATGAGCGATCGGAGATCCGAGATAACGATGGTGACGGCAATTGCGGAGAGATAGTAGAGCAGTAAAGCAGTCTAAATTGATCACCGGAGCTGTAAGTAAAAGAAAACCATTCAGGGTTGCAATGGACAGTAGAAGCAACGGAGGGTTGCGGATGGAATAAGGTGTGGTGAGTGAGTGGAGTGGGTATGTTTGGGGGACAGACTGGGGGGGGGGAAGGGAAATTGGCAGGCAAATGGTCGGATGGGCGTCCCGCGCGCAAGAGAGGGTCGGACCAGGGGTTGGTTTGTTTATCGGCTGAAGTGGAGATGGAGGAGGAGGAGGAGGGAAAGACGAGGAGGCTGGAATGGATGGTTCAAGGGCTGGTAATCATCAGTGCTTACCGAGGTTACAACTCCAATCGATTGGAACCAGCACACGCCAGGCAATTGCTTGTACGGTCACAGTGGAAACACCCGCGGGGAAAATAAAGTAGTGGAAGTAGAAGTAGAAGAAAACCTCGGATTCTGAAGGGAAAGCAGCGAAATGACCACAATTAACAAGTCAGCTTCAAGCTAGAGGAGGACGAGGACGAGGGAGAGGCGAGGCGAGGCGAGGAGAGGGCGAAATCGGAAGAGGAGAGAGAGAGAGTCTCAGTGGGAACTGGGAAGGTCAAACCGGCCACGAGGTCGGCAAATGGACCTCGCGTCAACTTTATACCTGTTTGAGTAGGTAAGGTACAGTAGGTAAGGTAGTTACATACTCCGTACAGTACGGTAACTAAACATCAGCTCAGCTCGGTAGGGATTCCGCCGCTGTCCTTCGGTCACCTCCGACTCAGTAACTCCCGTGGTTACTCAACCACAACACTAACTGCCGTTCTGTATCTACTCAACATCTACAATCAAGATGTTCTGTTCATCTTCAACTTGTCGCAGCCAGAACAATGGCTGGAGAAGCATCTTCAATCTTGCACAGTCTTCGTCGGAGCTCTCAGTGGCAGTAACAGCAGGATGAGCTCGGAAAACCCAGCCTATTTCGGGTAAGTGCAGCAGTTCGGATGTTGACTGAAGGTGATTAGTCTACTACCACCAGCAGAGCTGTCCTGCTCCTAGATACTATATCTGTGCGTCAACCCCTTCTTGCAAGAAAACCAGGTTCATCTACTAACAGATATATAGGTAAATGTAACTAAATCCAATACCAAAGATATGCTAAAGAAGAATTCAGTAGATCTTTGTATTTTAAGATCGATAGCCAGTGCATCGGTCAAGTACAGTCTACCACTGCAGTACTGTGTTTTATCCATCAAAGAACTAGGGTTATCTGCCCATGTGAGCTTCTGTTTAGGCTGCGCTGCTCTTGGTGCTTGCGCTCTCTCCTTTGCGCTCAGGTCAGCCAGGGCAACATTATGCCCATCCCAACAAAACAAATGGTCGCCCCCGACGATTCCCTTCTGCCCCGACGCAATGTTGCGTTTACTGGTGAACACGAGCGTGTTCTAGCTGGCTATCTTGTTGTATCCTGTTCTCTACTTCCTGTCTCCCCTCCGTGTTCATACACACATGCTTCTTGTTCTTTGCTATCTAGCGTTCCCATATCACGGAATAGATAGACTTCAGTTGGCTATCCAGTCTGATAGAAGCGGTTTACACGCCTCCTCCATCCTGTAAAGCCTTCTATCACGTTTCTGCGCAGCAGAAATGGAAAAGCTTTCTGCGAGCAAGTTCAATGAGAAGCCGGACTCCTCGGCCAACATGGACACCTCTCCAGAGATCCCGGCAGCACTGTCTGGCCATAATCCATCTCATCCCGCAGATACTCGCCATGATCAAGAGTCTGAGCTCCATGTCTCTGTAGAAGTTGATTCTGTCGAGTCCATCCGCGTGGGTAGCGCTGAGAGAGCCATCGAGCATAGCCCCGAACAACAAGCCACAGAGCACAACCATGTCTCCGCCGCTGAGCCGTCCGAGCTTGAAGAGACCGACCCTCTCCAAACTCAGCGACCATGGACTGGCCGTGACTTCGAGACAAGCTTGCACTTTGCAGAGCGTGTCACAGGCTGCCCTCGTTCTTCGTCGTCAAGGTACTGTCCCGCCCACGCCGACCCGACAAAGTGATAACATCCAGGCTGACAGAACACCCAGCTCTATCAGAGGAATAACAGAGCCGTTATTCGAACGAAACTCGGTTCCTTCGCCCGGCCACGCAGCCCACAGCACCGCGAGAGCTGAACTACCATCCACCGCAGGCAACAGTCACAGTCGCGCCAACGGCGTCGATCGAAGAGCGATCGCCCGAGTCCTCCTCGCGCGTGTCGACCGGCACCGAGACCCGATATTCTATGGACCGGTGAACCGGGTCGTGGAAGACGATCGTCCGTGGGGGCTGCGCTCGTGCAAGCATGGCCGAATGGAGCGGGTGCCCCTCGTGGATCCGCACGAAGTGTGTGACCGCTGCGGGCGCAGACCGGCGCTCGGCTGGCTCTATCAGTGTGCCGTGGACGAGCCCGGCTTCGGGGACCCCAATGGTACCAGAGACGGTGAGGTGCTGAGTCCATGGATGGTCGACGCCATCAAGGCCGGAAGGTACACGGATGCGCAAAAGGAACAGCTCCTCGAGCAGAAGCTAACTGTCTTCCGTCGGGCGTACGAGGAGAGAGTCGCTTACAACCTGCGTTTGTCTGGGGTCACCGTTCTCTTTCAGATGCACAGGGCGGAGGAGGAGCAGAACACCGATTCCGATGACGATGGGCCTCATGTTCAGATGATTGAAGATGTGCAGCAGAGCCGTAGCTCGAATGCGAACAGTGCTTCATCCACTACCCAGGCGGCGGGCGTGCAGCAGGGACCGGGACATGGCGATCATGGCAACGATGACGCCGGGCGAGTGAAGCATATCGAGGATATTCAGTACAATGCCCGTCGCAGGTCAGACTCCACTACTCAAAGCACTCTTCCCACACAGGTTGGAAACTCTGACACTTCCGCCCCCCCACTGCGGTCTATCCCACACTGCAAGTGGCGGGCCTGCCATTGTTGCGTACCTGCACACATGGAACGGGCATGGGGAAGCATCAACGCAGTATGCAGACCCGAATTCCCGATCCCGGATGCCTACAACCTGAGCGAGCGAGTGGTCGTGAACGCCGTGTTTGTCTCCAACCTAGGGCAGCGACCCAACCCATCCCCCGCTCCTCCCCCGGTGCCCCGATACTATGGAGGCGAGTCGCAATCCGCACAACATGCCGTGACGAGCTATCGCGGCGTCGCACGCTTATCGTCTTACCTCACAACCGCAGCCACCGGATCAACCTCTCAGGGCTCCTCTTCTGGCTCTCGAGTGACAAGCCCTGCGTCCCGGTCGACCGTGGATCTCCCGTCATACATGTCGACATCGACCGGTGATGCGTCCAGGTCAGCTTCCCAAGCTACTAGTGCGTACACCTCTTCACCCCCAGAAGACCCCGGCAACCGAACCACATCCATTCTCCCCACTTACCCGGTGGCCAGAAACAACAATCCACCACATTCCACCCACAATCTACCTCCACGGCCATCCACCCCCAACCACGCCCTCTCCTCATCCACCACCGGCCTCCCCTCGTACCCAGTCACAGCCACTACCACCCAATTCCCCGGGCCCTCCTCCCACCCTGCCGCCAGAGAATTCTACCCACCCCCGGTCAACCGACTGCAGCGCGCGCGCGCCAGCTTGCAGACCATCCTCGAACCCCTCGGACGCAGCCTGACGCCCTCGCCCGTGGATTATTCCGCTGAAGCTTCCTCCGCCTGGCGGAATATCGGGATGGAAATGCGGACGAGACTCCGTGCGCAGAGATACGGGCGGTTCTTGTGGCAGCGGTACCGGAACGTGCAGCCCCTGCCCTGTCCGCGTGGCCCGCGCGGCCCCTGTCCCTTCCCCATGGCCCCCGGGTACCTCATGGCTGCGGACCCCGATGAGGTCAGGGAGGAGCGCGAGCTGTTCCGGTTTGGGCAGATGGTGGCGCGCGAGCGCTGCATTAATTCTGGGCTTCATGTTTGGGAGGATGTTATGCCTGTGGTTCAGGAGGTGGGGGATTGGGTGGAGGGAGTTGAGGGGGAGGAGGGGGATACGAGTGGGGGGGATACCAGTGAGGAGGAGATGAGTGAGGAGGAGATGAGTGGGGGGGATACCAGTGAGGAGGAGATGAGTGAGGAGGAAGTCAGCGAGGAGGAGAAAGCTCAGGAAGAGGCAACTGAGGATAAGGGTAAGGGCAAGGGGGAACTGGAGCATGTTTACAAGGGGGACGATTGCTACCAGGGAAATAGTGACTCGGAGGACTCAGTTGGCTCGGATGAGTCGGATTTTGTGGACCCAATCTTGATACCGTGACGGGTGAAGAGTGCACGAAGTGACTTCTCCATGAGGTGAGGTGAGCTACAAGGAAGCCGTCTCCACTACTGTGCCGTGGTCGCTGAGTTGGTTTGTCATGTTGCTGCTAGGACGTTGAGCTCGGTGTTAAAGTGGGGGGTGTGGTCGGGTAACATTTCACATGTTGTGCTGTAAGAGTACTTGGAGATCTACGGAAGATTTAGTGAGAATTGAATAAAATGGCCCGCAGGTGTTTCGCCAGCGCTAGATACATGGTGATAATGAAATTGTGAAGCAAAGGAAAGGTCAAGAGTAGTGTATCAATTAGCGAACTTCACTAAACCACTATCTGGTAAGGTCCATCCGAGTATAGTGGGAGTGTAGTAACTGAATGGGGCAGGCAGGATAGTTATCTAATCTCATCAAAACTCCATCAGAAAATGACCCGCGGTTCAACTCCATCGACCTTCCCATTCCGAGCCAATTCCGAACCTCGGCACGCGCGCCAAGCACCGACGGCTGATCAGATGCAGATGACCGCCTGGTCTATATAGTCCCAATCCGCCCGTCCGAGTTTCGTGGTGTCTGCTTGCAATGAGTGACGCAGGATACAGCAGACACTATGGCAGACCCCGACGTTATCACTGAACCAGCTCCGAGTGAGCGCGCACCATCACCACCACCACAAGATGAGGGGAAATCACCGACCTCAAACCCAACGCGGGGATCCTCACCACCACCACCCAAACCAACACCACACTCAGCTTCCTCTCTCCTCCATGCTCGTCGTCAGCTGCTGGCAGCCCTTCGAGCAACCGATACCACCATCGAGCGACTGGACAAGTACGTCCCTCCTCCCCAAGCCACGCTCCACCACCACCACCACCACTACCACCACTCCCCAACCGTACAGTCTACTAACAAGCACAGACTCACCACCACAGCATCCGGCACCGAACGCGTCCTCGCGGTAACAGGCTACCTCTCGCACGCGCTACACCACCTCCTCGCCTCAGCGCCCTGGCTCGCCCTCCAAACCCGCCTAAGCCTCCTCGCCCGACTCCGCCGCCAGCAGCGCCATCTCACCCAACCCTCCCCCTCCAAACTTCCCCCGTCACCACCACCCTCTCCCACAACCCCCAAGCCAAAACCCCCATTACTAGCCCTCTCCGCCCTCATGTCCGAAACCCGATACACCCTGCGCCTCCTCGGCCTCCTCCCCCTCTGGACCTGGGGCGCCGCGACCCTGCGCTCCCCGCCCAAAGACCGAACCCTCTACATCCTGACCCTCCTCCAGGTTGTGGTCAATATCATCTACCAAATCCTCGAAAACGGAAGCTACCTCGCCGCGAAGGGCATCCTGAGCCGCCGGCTCATCGACCGGTGGGGCGGCATCGTGCAGTGGGATCTGTGGAGCACGCGCGCGTGGTTCGGGCATATCTTCTTGCAGTTCTTTGTGCTGGCGCGGGAGCGGAGGCTTCGGTTGCGGCGGGAGAAGCAGAAAGACCGAGGTGGGGAGGGGGTAGGGACTGCGGATGCACATGCACATGCACATGCCAAGGAGATCCGCGCGTGGCGGAAGAGTCTCGTGAATAATGTGTGTTGGGCGCCGTTGTGCTTGCATTGGTGCTTTGAGAAGGGGATTGGGTTCCCGGAGCAGTTGACCGGGTTGGTCAGTTTCATGGCGGGCGCGTGGGAGGTTTGGGATTCGTGGGGGGGCACGAATCCGTAGGTCGGGTTTGGGTGAGGGTGAGGTGGTGTATCGAGTTCTAGATGGTCGGGGTAGAGTCTTACACGTTCTCTTCTCGCGTTGCTACGAATTAGACCATAGAAAGTCATGGATATGCGTATTCATTGGGTTTGTCATGCTAGATGCCTAAATACAGGATCCAAGCTAACACACCAAATACCAAATCCGAATTTCCAGCGAGAGCGAGATGCTCGGTTCTTGTGGCCTCGAAGGCGGATAGATCATGAGACAAAGGAAAAACAAGTGCAAGCAACCTTGAAAACTCCTGAATGCCCGTCATGTCGTGTCATGTGATAAGAATCATGTGTCGCTAAGGATCAGCAGTCGTCAGGTCGTGCCAATGTCGTTATCATCATCATAAGTGTCATCACATCGTGAGTGAGCATCAAGCCGTCGTCGTATCGTAAATGAGTATCAAACGCCATGCAAGGTCAAACTGGGATAAGGGATAGGTCGCAGACCGGAGGTAGAAATGTTAACTAAAAGATGCGGAAGTTGTCTCGGAAGAACTCCGTCTCAGACCAGGAGTCATGCACGCATCGAATGAAGTTGTACCTGATAGCGACACACGAAAGCCCGGAGGTTGAGTCTAGAGGCGGAACAGCGGGTCGATGGTCTCCTCCGAGACAAGCTCGCCGGGACGTCTCTGTAGCCCACCGAGATCAGCAAGAATCGCACCGACGGGAAGTAACGGCACACTTACGAAACTGTCGTAATACGACGAACGCAGGAACATGTCGACGGGCCAGTCGGTGACCCCCTTCCAGTGCATCCCCTCCAGGCTGCCGTTCCAGACCAAGGCGGACACGATCAGAGCGTAGGTCACCTCGACCCAGCGGTCGGCCACGCCGGAGCCTTCTTCGATGATGACCGCCTCGATCTCGATCAGACAGGCGTCCATCCCGCTGTTCTCGCCGCGCACCATGGCGACCGCGTCCTCGTGGTCAATCGCAAACACCACCATGCCCTCGACGACGTCGTCATCCTGTCCGGTGAACACCATGATCGGCTCGCCGTTGGGGGTCCGCTCGTACAGTCGGTACCCCACCGCGCGGGCCGGCTGCATGCGACGGGCGAGCTGGAGACTGTCCGGCTGGTCGCAGTAGGCGCGCAGCACCGTGGGCAGCTTGAGACAGCCGTAGACGAAGAAGACGTGCTGGTCCTCGTCCGCCAGGAGCTGGTGCAGCTGGGCTATGTTCAGCTGGTTGTGGTACGCCACTTTGTAGTTGTCCGGGTACCAGTGGAGACACTCCATGTTGCGGACGGTGCTGGGCCGGCGGCTCATCTTGGGTTGCTCACACACAGGATCAGGTTTTCAAAGATAGAGATAGGGATAGAGATACAAAGATACTGGGGATAGTCGGTGGGATGAAGGAAGGTGAGGCTGTGAAGTTGGGGGATGAAGAGCCATCGTGTTACCGGATGAGACACCATGAGCACCTATGATGTCGTCGCTTAGTCGGCGACTGTGAGGCAGACCCGCATGGCTGTAGGCAGCGCTCTCACTGCGTGCGTGCGCCGGTGAAGTCCTTCTGGATGCTATACTGGAGCGCTGGGCTGGTACATTCACCAGACCACGTGACTCGTCACGCACTGAACTGGTAAATCAGCCAAGAGGCCTCATTAGCGAAAGGGCTAGTGGAACCGTTAGCTATGATTCTGTTCTTCCTTGTGCTTGATCCATTTCATGACTTGTTCTTTTGCTAACTTACTGGCAGCGGAAGTAATGGTAGAGTTGCTGTGAACTCCGAACACTCTTTCGCCATGGCATCCTCAGGGAACTGTGAGCACAGCGTGAGAACAGCCTTCAAAGAGTTAGAACAGGAAACCAGGGGAGTCCACTGTTCTCCCTTTTCTACTTGACGGAAATCAGCTTGTTCGGCTTTGACCAGAGGCTATCTTGGTGATCAATCGCCATGATGCCTAAGGCCACGTCTTCTTACTGCCTGAGGCATCGACACGGCAGCTCCATGACACCTGAATGTCAAAGCCAGAAGAAAAGACCAGATCGACCGCTTCAAACACTAGCCAGTCTTCAGATCGCTAGATCGCTAGTTCGAAGAGCTTCCCCGGGCTTATCAAGCACCCCAAAGCAACGAGGGCCAGAGGCGGATGATCATTGTGGATACGACTGGCTTCCATGCGGTTCTTCTCCTCCCAGGCGGTGGCGGAAGGCGGAAGGCGGTGGGTGTTGTGGGTGTTTTTGGGTGGCTCTGCAAACAGCTTAAGTCATCAGTGCAGTTCCCGAACAGGCCCTGGGCGCTATCGTCACCTCTTAACAACCCAGAGCTCTTCTGCCTTCTGCCAACCTACACTCAATCTCACTTCCCATCTCCCTCCCTCTCCACCCACCCACTTACCCATCTATTCTGCTTTATCACTTTTGCATCTCTCCCCCCCAAATTGCGCCATCTCTCAGACATTTCCTGCTGTCTGTTGAGATCTCTTTCCCTTTCTTCCTTTCCTTATCTTCACTGCCCTCCGTGCCTGTTCCCTGTTTCCGAGCTCGCCTAATCCGGGACGGCAACAGTCCTTGCTACCTTTCCGACTGACTACGTTGCTTTACACACGCGCCTTTCTGCACACTCCATCAAGATGAGCGCAGAGCCAGACCACACCCACGAGAAGAAGAGGGTCAACCTCAAGTAGGTCTCATCGATGAAGATTTCCAGTCTTGCCCCGCATGCTAATACATCATAGTGACCCCTCGGGCGCCGAGAAGAAAGAGGTAAAGACTTTGCCTTCCGACTCCGCAGGGAGCTTGTTGGTGATATTGACTTGAACTCGTTGTTAGGAGCTTGACACCTCGACTGCTATCCTCAAGAAGAAGAAGAAGCCCAACTCTCTGATGTAAGTTTGCCTGCGTCATTTGTGCTGTGGAGCGGGGGCTGAGAGACTGACGTGTGTGTCAATAGTGTTACCGATGCCGTCAACGATGACAACTCCGTTATTGCCCTCTCCAACAACACGATGGAGACCCTCCAGCTCTTCCGCGGTGATACCGTTCTGGTCAAGGGCAAGAAGCGCAAGGACACTGTTCTGATTGTCTTGGCGGATGATGATCTCGATGACGGCAGCGCTCGCATCAACCGTGTCGTCAGACACAACCTCCGTGTCAAGCACGGCGACATGATCACCGTCCACCCTTGCCCCGATATCAAATATGTGAGTCCAGCCCCAAGGAGAGCATGCGGTGGTTGGTGGCTAACCGCAGTTTCTTTGTGTTATAGGCCAAGCGTATTGCCGTCCTCCCCATTGCCGACACCGTCGAGGGCCTGACCGGCTCCCTCTTCGACGTCTACCTTGCCCCCTACTTCCGCGAAGCCTACAGACCCGTCCGACAGGGAGATCTGTTCACAGTACGAGGCGGTATGAGACAGGTGGAGTTCAAGGTGGTTGAGGTTGATCCCCCGGAGTACGGTATTGTGGCTCAGGACACGATCATCCACTGCGAGGGTGAGCCCATCCAGCGTGAAGACGAGGAGGGCAACCTCAACGAGGTCGGTTACGATGACATTGGTGGCTGCCGCAAGCAGATGGCTCAGATCCGCGAGTTGGTTGAACTGCCCCTGCGTCACCCCCAGCTCTTCAAGTCCATCGGTATCAAGCCCCCTCGTGGTATCCTGATGTACGGTCCTCCCGGTACTGGTAAGACTCTGATGGCTCGTGCTGTTGCCAACGAGACCGGTGCCTTCTTCTTCCTGATCAACGGACCCGAGATCATGTCCAAGATGGCCGGTGAGTCCGAGTCGAACCTGCGTAAGGCTTTCGAGGAGGCCGAGAAGAACTCCCCCGCCATCATCTTCATCGATGAAATCGATTCCATTGCCCCCAAGCGTGAGAAGACCAACGGAGAAGTCGAGCGCCGTGTTGTCTCCCAGCTCCTCACCCTCATGGACGGTATGAAGGCCCGCTCCAACGTCGTTGTCATGGCCGCCACCAACCGCCCCAACTCCATCGACCCTGCCCTTCGTCGCTTCGGTCGTTTCGATCGTGAGGTCGACATCGGTATCCCCGACCCTACCGGCCGTCTCGAGATCCTGTCGATCCACACCAAGAACATGAAGCTGGGTGACGATGTCGATCTGGAGACGATCGCTGCCGAGACCCACGGTTACGTCGGTTCCGATCTTGCTTCGCTCTGCTCTGAGGCCGCCATGCAGCAGATCCGTGAGAAGATGGACCTGATTGACTTGGATGAGGATACCATTGACGCTGAGGTCCTCGACTCTCTTGGTGTCACCATGGAGAACTTCCGTTACGCCCTTGGTGTCTCCAACCCCTCCGCTCTGCGCGAGGTTGCCGTCGTCGAGGTCCCCAACGTCCGTTGGGAGGACATTGGTGGTCTCGAGGAGGTCAAGCGCGAGCTTATCGAGAGCGTCCAGTACCCTGTGGACCACCCCGAGAAGTTCCAGAAGTTCGGTCTTTCTCCTTCCCGCGGTGTGCTGTTCTACGGCCCCCCTGGTACTGGTAAGACCATGCTGGCCAAGGCCGTGGCGAACGAGTGCGCTGCCAACTTCATCTCCGTCAAGGGTCCTGAGTTGCTGAGCATGTGGTTCGGTGAGTCCGAGAGCAACATCCGTGACATCTTCGATAAGGCTCGTGCCGCCGCCCCTTGCGTCGTCTTCCTCGATGAGTTGGATTCCATTGCCAAGTCCCGTGGTGGATCCGTCGGCGATGCTGGTGGTGCTTCCGACCGTGTTGTCAACCAGCTCCTGACCGGTAAGTTATGTCGCTGTTGCTTCGAGGGTTCCTAGCTAACTCGTCCCAGAAATGGATGGTATGACCTCCAAGAAGAACGTCTTCGTCATCGGTGCTACGAATAGACCCGAGCAGCTGGACGCTGCCCTGGTCCGTCCGGGTCGTCTGGATACTCTGGTCTACGTTCCCCTGCCCGACCAGGCCTCGCGTGAGAGCATTCTCAAGGCCCAGCTGCGCAAGACGCCCGTTGCTCCTGATGTCGACATCTCCTTCATCGCCAGCAAGACCCACGGCTTCTCCGGTGCCGATCTTGGCTTCGTCACTCAGCGTGCTGTCAAGCTTGCCATCAAGCAGTCGATCAGCGCGGACATCGACCGCCAGAAGCAGCGCGAGGCCCAGGGTGAGGACGTCAAGATGGAGGACGAGGAGCTTGAGGAGGAGGACCCCGTGCCGGAGCTGACCCGCGCCCACTTCGAGGAGGCGATGAAGTCGGCCAGAAAGTCGGTTAGCGATGTGGAGATCCGCCGCTACGAGGCTTTCGCGCAGAGCTTGAAGAACTCTGGCGGCAGCACCTTCTTCCGCTTCCCTTCCTCGGGTGAGGTGGCGGACAACAACACTTTTGGCGAAGCCGGCAATGATGACAGCCTCTATGACTAAACTGTATCCTTTCATGCTTTGTTTCATGCGCCCTTAGTTAGATCAGCGGGGTGAGCCTCGACTAAATCACGTTGGTTGACAAGTACTTTTGTGGCCATTTCTTATTATTCTGGGTGCTAAGATAGTTCTGACCATCTAATAGCCAAGAAGTTGCTACGATGTGTTTCGGTAGTAGAAAATAAGGTGTAAGGAACGAAGTAGTCGAATTTGGTATCTAGAAAATGCAATGCCCACTGTAAACACCGGGGGAGGTCCCGAACCCATCCAAACGCCAGACGCATGTCTCCCAACCCCAACACCAACACCAACACCCGCGGATTTATCAACTATAAAACAGACAGAAGAGAAGCCCGCAGAGCAGACTCCCTCATTTGCCCTGCTTCAGCTTCATCTTCTTCTCCCCTTTCTTGACGGGACTCCCGCTGGCCCCGGCCCCGTTACTCTCCCCATTCTTGACCCCCTTGACCCGATCTTTTTGGCCGGGCGTTTTCGTGGTAGTGGTCGTCTGCTCCTTCTCCTTGTCCTTGTCCTTGTCCCCACCCTCCCCGGCCGTGTGACCCGAATCCCCCACCCCATCCCCATCCCCCTCGAGGATCACCACCTCGCGCAGAACCTCCTTGATGGCGCGGACGCCCTGCTCCACGACGGCGGAGGGGATCCGCACATCCACTGTGTCAAAGTACGCTGCATTATCGCCGTTGTTGTTGTTGTTGGCGTTGGCGTTCTTCCTCCCATTCGCCGCGTGATCCGAGGCATCCTCCTCTTCCTCCTTGATGCCCGCGGCCCCGTTGGTGTTGCTTCTGCTGCCCGCGGGGAGCGACGGATGCCGTCGGCCCTCGGCGCACGCGACCACCGCCTCGATCACCTCGTCGAACCGCTCGCACCGGCCCCCCCGCAGGAGCTCCTGGGCCAGTCGCCGGATCTTCTCGGTCCAGCCGGTGCGTTGCAGGGCCGCGAGGAGCGTGCTGTGTAGGTCGTCGAGGGCCGGCGTGGTGGTTAGGTGCGTTAGGAGGTCGGTTTCGAGGTCGTTGGAGGTTTGGTCGGGGCGGGAGGGGGTTGTCATTTTTTGGGGGGGGTGGTTGTGGAAGAGGTTAGAGGGAGGGTTGTATAGGTGCAGGTGGTTCGTGGGTTGAGGGTGAGGTTGAGGTTGAGATTAAGGTTGAGGTTGTTGGAGATTGTGAGGGGGGGTGGTGGTGGTGGCGCTCGAGGGAGGAGGTGTAGGGTTCTCGTCTTGGGTCGTGGTGTGTTGTAGCTGGCCCGGGGGTGGATTGGCTGTACTGTTGCAGCAGGGTATATGTGTGTCGTGGTGTCGTGGTAATGGTTGAGGGTTCGAGTGCTGGACACTGCAATGTACTTACTAGTAGTACAGTACTCCGTCCAAAGGTTGAGGTCGGAGGGGGGAAACTGCGGGCGGCGGCGGGCGGCGGAGGAGATGGGCGGGCTGGATCCTCGAGCGGGCGGAGAAGCCGGCGGATCAGATCACATCACTTCCCATCCTCTCCTCAGTTACCCGCCGATGCACTCGTCGGTCGCAGCGCTTGCGTCTTTGCTTGAATGGTACTTCCATTAAGATAGGCGCGATGCAATTCGATAGAATAGTGGTGAATATTGAGGATGACTGTGTTGCATATGTAGAGTTTCTGCTGGTAGCTGAGTCAATCGACCCACTTGATTGCTCAAGCATTCTGTCACTTAGTGTTTGCGGTGAAGGATATAGAATATATCCCGCAGCCGGTGTCTATTCTGCATCCCTATTGTTGATTATCCTCCGTGTTACAATCCACTTGACTTCAAGTTACAGTCTCAACACACAGCATTGCAAATCCTTTACAGACGAACAATCAAACCCTGCACCGCTCCACGCCACCCCCAGCCCGGCCATACCCTGCCCAACGCTTTGCTCAGGGTACCGCGATGCGATAATAATAGCACATCGCCGCCATCCCCCCCGGTAGCGCCAGCCGCCGGCCGGAGGCAACAAGACCACGATGCAATCCTTGCGCCGGAGACACAGTACACCACACCCTTACACTCTACCTTACGTACCACAGTCATGGGCTTGCAGGCGAGAGCCCCACTCTCCCCCAAAGCCTACCGATCGATAACACTGATCGTGGTTATTCCATGCTGAACGCCGCCAGACGATTTGATCGGGGCTGCGCAGGCAGCGTGCCGCGATGGCTTGGGGAGGGGGAGGGGGCAGGCCACACCACATGTTCGTGTAATCTTTTGCTTAGACGCTTGTGTGACCTCAACCGGAGGTCCCCTTGCTTGGCTTGCCAGAAGGTATTATGTAGTAGCTGGAGGCTGATCCGTGGCAAGGTGGATGTATGTATGTACTGTGCAGTACAGTATCTCCCGTGCAGATATCCGCATAGGTTGCTGCAGTATGTTCCGGTCGGGGGAATGTCCAGTGGGTTCGTTTCCGACGAGGACGTGGGAGGGAGGGCCTGCTCGGGATGGACTCCGTGGCAGGGACTTTTCTCGGATGTCGGTAGTTGCTCAGTATGTGTACTGTACTCGGATGTCAGGCACTCGACGGAGTACAGTACACATAGAGTAAAGTGGAGATTCAATGGGTTGGGGTTTTCCACCCCTGTCGGTGCGATACTCGCCAGAGTATGGAGCCCAGTCCGGGTGCTTGAGTGCAGTGACCGTTGACGGTGACGTTGACCCATCCGGTAGCTCGAAAAAGTCGATCCGGAATTGAGATCGAAAAAAAGTTTGATCACCTTGCATGATGGCTACGGTACTTCTGTACAATGCTTCTGCCTGGGCTTTGGGTTCTGAGGGTCATAGGTGCAGCAGCGTGGCGGCGACCCGAATGTAGCCGGGCATTTGTGGATTACAGCTACAATCACATTCTACGAGGTTTTGTCTTAGAGATGAGAATCAATACGAGCAGAGCAGACCAGATCGTACCTTCTAGAAGGAGTTTATTTCCCTCGGCCCCTCCATCAAGCCCTCGACTCCGAGGTCCTCAGACTCAGACCCAGAAAAGGGGGGAATGGACTCATGGAGGCACCCGTTATTGATTAATATCGTTCCGGTTGATATAGGGCTGGCACAGTCACCCAGACAACACCATTGGTCAACATGGCCGGAATCTATAGTAGCCAATAATTCAGTCAGTTAATGAGGGCGCGCGTTAATAACTTAAAAAAATCTGCCGTACAACAGGACAAAAATAAGTCACCAAAAAGCCATGGCACGATGTTGGCGGCGGAGAGCCACTGCAAAGGCCCCAGTTCCCCAAAAACGTCAAGGCTCCGGCACTATTGGATTTTTGACAGTGCCGGTGGGAGGAGCTTTGGGCTTGGGCTCGTTCCCTCGGTTAGCCCGACCTTGCGATCGAAATAGTTCCCTCGCTAGTCTCCCCCGTAATCCAGGGGAGAAGAGACATTGGTGGGCTTGGCGTCGAGACTAGTTCTATATCGGAATCGGAATATTGGGGGTTGATATGGATCGTATGGATAGTTGAGCTTGGATGTGGTGGTGGTAGTGGTGGTAGTGGTGGATGGACTCGGGAAAGGGGGGACGTTATCATGGATCCGATAGTATGGATCGTCTTGATGGAGATGATAGAGGATAGACTATAGACTAATGAGTGATCTTTTCAGGGGAGAATAACGGTGATATTGCCCCAGTGGGAATATCCTCATTGCATTGATTGCATGTTGTGTGCGATGGATCAGATGGCAGATACTAGGTACCTAGTAGTATATGGAGGGTTTGTTCTCCCACCTCATCATCCAGTCAGTGTCCGGTCCAGACCGCGGGAGATCACGTGCGGCGATCCAAGCATCGAAGCGCCTTCGCTACTCCGCGCCCAACCAGCTGCCTCGCTGCTTGCTGCTGCTGCTGCTGCTGCTGCTGCTGCCGCTCCTCTCACTTTCAACTGACCTGCTCTTCCTTCTTCTCTTCTTCTGCTTCCTTTTTTATTATTTCTTCATTACAGTAAAGAGAGTTCTCGTCTGCCTTTCTAAATTCCTCTTTCTCCTCCACCTTCATTACCTCCACCGTGGCCGTCATCACATTTCCGAACTCCTCCCTCATCCTTCCCTCTTCCCCCCCCCCAGCTTCCCCGCTCTCGCTGCATGCCTGTGATTATTAGCCTTGTTGGCCTCAGGATCTCCACTCCACTCCTCGCAATCACGGCCATCATCCACATCTCGCCGGTTTCTTCTTTCGCCTCGAGGATTTGACTTCTACCGTCGTCAACGGCTGTCTCCTGTCTATCCCCCACATCTCATCCCAGCCATCTCCAACCACCCCCGCCGTATCTGACACGAGCCGCTTTCCGACCCGGAACCTCGAATCCTGAAACTCATCACCGGCGCTATTGAGAGTTCCTCCATTGTTCGCCCAGATTCCATTCAAGACAGTCTGATACCTTTCGATCGTGCACCCTCCATCCCAACTTCGCTCGTGCTACACCTCGCGCCGTCGTATCCCCCCCAGCCGGTCCGACGTCCAACCCATCTCCCTCTTCGTGCTGGGCGTCGTTGCCGGTCATTGGCCCTTATTCACCATGTCTCTCCACACCTCCTATCACGCCGACTCCGATGCAGACGACGAGTACGAACGCAGTGTCATCACCTCCCCTCACCTAGCCACCGATTCGGAAGCCTCCCCCTCCGAGTCCGAGTTTCCCTCCGCCGAACATACCCCGACCACCCTGGCCAATTTCGACGATAACCCCCGCTCGCCTAAGACAATCATCACAGAATGGACGGCCGAAGAGTGCGCACATTTTGTTGCCGCTCTGGGTCTGCGTCAGTACTGCGCGGCCTTTTTAGGTGAGTGCTTCGACGATAATTGGCGCGGTCGATGTTCATCCGTGCTGACTTTTGGATCCTACAGAGAACGAAATCGTTGGCGAAGCGCTTATCGCACTCAAACATGATGAACTGAAAGAAATGGGTATTGCTAGTGTAGGGCACCGGTTGACCATCCTCAAGAGCGTCTACGAGACCAAGGTCAAGCAAGATATCCCGCTGGACGCCGATCATTACATTCCACTCTGTACGTGTATCCCCCGACTGGATACTGGAATAGTGTGCTGACGTCCGATTGCATAGCTGCCGACCAAAGTATAAACGAAGGTGCCACACAAGACGATGTCGCTCGTTTGATTCAGTCCATCCGATTGCGAGACGAACGCATAGTCACCGTGGAGGCAGAGTTGCGGCGCATGGCAGACGACTACCGCCGGTTGCGCGAGGAACTCCTACCCGTCTTCAAGATGGCCAAGGATCGATCGCAACCGCTGCCACCCCCATCGGCGGTACCCGCAACTGCAACCGAAACCTATCACGAGCCCCCGAATCTGACTTCGCCCTCTGGAATCACGCTGCTAGATCGCTCGGGTTCGATTCTCTCGAGAACATTCTCCAAGAGAGGACACACCGGCGGGACAACCCCCAAAACCAGCTCCCCTACTTATATCCCACCTTCCATCCACGAAGGACGCATGTATGGTGACGGCGGTGGGTTGGATCCGTCCACGGCCAACTCATCCCACATGGCTATGATGAACGGAAAGGCCCAGTTATCGCCAGGAATCCCGTCGCCGACCTCCCCAGGCAACCTCCACACGCAGACACTGGCCTCACGGGCCTACTCACAGCCTAGTTCGGCCAGCATCAACCACGCCTCTCACAACCACCACGACGACACGCCTCCGACGCAATCCCGCTCGGACCGATTGAATCCGACCCCGACGCAAGCCACGCGCCCTGACATCCCGACCCGGTCAGACTCTCGAGCGACTGGGGACCCCCCGAGCGTGGAGATCTTCAAGTCTTTCCGCGTATCGTTGGATGACCCCTGCCATAAAGTCCTCCCCGCCGCTCTGAAGAAGTACAACATCAACGCGGACTGGAAGCAATACGCACTGTATATCGTATATGGTGACCAGGAACGGTGTCTCGGGTTAGAGGAGAGGCCGTTGATCTTGTTCAAACAACTTCAAAACGAAGGACGGAAGCCGATGTTCATGCTGCGGAAACAAGTCCATCCACTGGAGAACAACATGTATCCCACCGGTAGCGGGTCAGCCCCGAATAGTGCTGGTTTCGAAGGGCGACAAGCTCAAATCAATCTACCTGGCGGAGTTTTGTGAGCATTTCTAGATGATCTGCCTTACTTTCTTGCTTGAGATACCCCAGGCACCGCTGGTGCCCCACTTCTTTCCCTCCCCCTCTTTCATCCTCCATCCCGCCTCCCTAGCTTCTACATACCTTGACATTCCTCCTTCTCATGAGTCCTCATCTCTTTGGCGTGCATACGTGTCTCACAATATGGCGTTGGGGCTTGGCTTCAGGGTAACGCGGAACTGGAAAAGCAAAGCACATTGACACAGCGTGGTGATCTTATTTCTATTCTCATTCTTGTTCATATACTTTACACCTATATCTACCCTAATCGTGTCTCAATATGAGTATGTCAAAGCCCACCGCGAGCGACATTCTAGTATGTTAGCTGCTCGTATTCTGTGCCGCTAGTCTTGCCTGTCTCGCTGGGTGTTCTAGTGCCTGGACTCCACATAGATACTCCGTACTATTTCTACTTCTACCTCGAAGCTGAAGTTCTCCCACGTATGTAAACCCACTCGACACCGCCAGAGCATCAAGCCTACCACCCGCACCCATGCCCACCGATGACGATGACGATAAATCACCCCTCAGAATTGCAAATGACACCTCCATGACGCCGTCCCCCTTCGCACGCAGACAAAAAAGACAAAGAATGCCGTGACTGGGACTCGACCAGAAGCCGCACTCCACACCGCTAGCACAAGGCTAGTACGGGGGCTCTGCAATGTGAATACCACTACACCACCGCGGCGGTTGTTGTACGGTACCTGTAGCCCTCGATGCTAAAATTATAGCCCCACTTTCTGGACGCCTCAGGCAGCAACGATGCCCTACCATCTTCATCTTTTGTGACGTGTTGCTTTTTCTGTGGGTGTTGTGAGATGGATCGTGTGGTTTGTTTACTTGGTGGTTCTTGTTGGTGGGAAGATGGGATGCTGGCGCTATGTATTTGCTTCTGGAAGGAGGAGGAGGAGGAGGAGGAGGAGGAGGTGGTGGTAGTGGAGGTAGTGGTGGTAGTGGTGTGCTTGCATTGTGAGCTAGCTGCAGAACATGGGCGTGGGTCCTAAGGTATGGGCGAGACTCAGTTATCGGTAGGTGCCAGGGTGATTGCTGTCGTTGCGATCTCCTGCGATGTCGTATGTAGGGTTGAAGACCCGCTTCCCTTGAGAGTGGCGTCGTGCTCGTACGGCAGGATGGGATTATCGGTGAGGATTGAAGCGGATTTTAGAGGTCGTTTACTCTCTGCAGTGATGGATTCTTGCAGCACGAACAACTTATTGAGGATGGCAGCTTTACGGCGGCGACGTTGGTGATGTGCTTAGTGTGCTTAAGAAGGTGGATGTACTGGTCTAAGGAGTGATGCTGACGAGGAAACGTATCGGTTGATCATGGTTTGGTATAGAATGTACTAGACAGTCTTCTCGGATGAGGGGAAAGAGCACGAGTAATATTGCGGGCCACTGCACTATGCGAGAAAAGTCAAGTATGCGCGGATCGAGAATGGAAGGTATGGCTCGACTCCAGACACCGGAATAGCAATTGTCAGACTCACATTCTCCACCATGCTGCTCTGATTGATTCCCATCCTACTGATTTAATGCTAAGCTTAACGGCACCGAGGAACTGATAGTAGCCAATAGCTCAGGGCAAGCATCGACTATCTCGATCACATGGCATCGACTGGCGTAGGGGGAGCCGTATCTCTCTAGAACTTGTGAAGGCTTTTGCAGGAGCGGTCGGCCTGCAGGACTGGGCTTGGATTTTCTTGAAGTCTGTTAGCTAAACCGTGACAACACCTTGACTGAAGCGATGAGTCCCCCGCTCTCTTGCAGTGTTTCGGGTCTTCACCTAGGCATTGTCATACTAGACTGTTGAGGCCTCCGAGCCCTGGCTCGTCCCACCAAAATGAAGGAATCGAACTAATACTCGCACGGATGTCGGTATTCGTGTACCAATGGAATGATGGGAAATGTGGTGCGATCAAGCTGGCAACGCACGCAGTACAAAGCATGAGATATTTGATGGAAATAAAAAAAGGCCTGATCCAGGTTCTCGCTCCTCCTCCTCAGTAGGCATGGATTATCATCGCTACTGTGGAATGGTCATGACAAGATGCATGGTTGTCATTGCTGGAATGGGATCGGGTCGGACGGTTGACCAGGCTATGTGCTTTATGGTTCGTTCCTCCAGAAAACGCACTGAATACTCTTCCGGCGCTGGGGAGCTGTCGGCACACTGACCAAATGGCTCTTTGTTCCAACTTCCTCGGCGCACCGGTGTCGGGGTGGTGTCGGAGACCAGTGGTCTTCTGTCTTCGCAAGCATGTGTACGGCTGACTTGCTCATTCTGAGCGTGACATGCTACCACTGTTGCGCTACGGTAACGGGGATTATCAAGTTATTCGGAAGTGCATTTGACCAGGGGCTGGGTAGGTCACACAGGAGCCCTAAGAGGCGTGCACCGAACCCGGTGCCTAGAAAAGAGCGTGAACTGAGGCGATGCTGCAAGCAAACGGGGCATCGTCACAACCCCCGTCGCTGGTTGCTTACTTGCAATGGATTTTCTTCGGGGCATCAAACAAACCCCCTGCTCCGCATCCCTGAAACATCATACGGGGCGCACCTAATCGTCCAACTCAGTGTAGTTGAGCCATTGTTTGTGCGTGACGATCATCGGGTCGGGATATGTTAAATTACAAGGTTCATAAAGCTATATATATCACAGTTAAATAGTCTTTAGTATTTATTAAGTAGTTAACTAATTATAATATAAAACCGTAGCGGTTGCGAGGTCTAAATCTTCCTCTACTTAATTATTTTCTACTAACTAGTTTTAGATATTATCGGCCACCGAGAACCTTAATTAATTTTATTTAATACTTTTTTTTAATTAGGCGTCGGGAGCCCTAATCTCTAAGGCGTTTTTAAAAATCTTAAATTAGAACTATATTAGTATTTTAATTAGCCTATCTACTATCTGTTTAGTAATAGAAATATAATAGATATTAATAAAATCTTTTTTCTACTTTTTTTTAATAAAATAGTATTAGATATCGATATATTTCGTCCGGGTATAAAACTCCGGATTTTTTACTAATATAATTATTTTCTAATTATTTCTGTAAATAATAGTTACTAAAAGCTTATTTTAAATATTTAGCTCCGCCAATAGATTATATAGCTAGATAATTTTTTTAATAACTTAAGTCTTCTTTAGATACTCCGCTTTATAGAAAAATAGAAATACTATAAACTATTACTTAGCTAATCAGCTAATTATTCTGCTTTTTAAATTAAAAATATAGCCGAAGATTAATCTATAAATATTAATATTATTATTTTAGTTAATATTAGTATAGCCCTATAAAGGTTATAAGTTATTTTAATATATTAAAATATATTTTATAGTTTCCTGGAAATAGTAAAAAATTTATTTAATCGCCTATTTTTATAGTAAATCTAGATTAACTATAAAACAGCTAAGTACTAAAACTATATATATAATATTATCTCTAGTCTTTAGTATAATATATATTAGAAAACCGATCGCCTAGATATACTAATATTTTAGTATTTCTAAAAACTAATAGCCCTCTTTTATATTTACTATCCGATATTTAAAATCTATAGAAATACTAATTAACTTATATATTATTATATTAAAGTTTTTTAAAATCTTACTAATATATATCGACTAGCTAAAATTAATATATTAATTAAAATAGTTTTTAATAATTTCTATATTTAAATAGTAGGCGCAGGGGCCTAAATTTTTTATTTAAAACCTAATATTTAGCTATTTTTTAATTTTAGTAATAGTAATCTTATTAAAATTAAAAAAAAATAAATTATTAATATAGACTATAATAAAAAGATTATTTTTTATAAATAGTACCAAGTCTATATCCAGAGCCCTAAATCCTAAAGTTTTAAAAAATACGGCTAAAGTCTAGTATTAGATCTGGGAGGACTGCTTTAATTTATACAGCATCTTTTATAACTAATATATATATTTATCCAGTTTTATACTTTTTAATTATATAATATAAATCTTATTATTAATTAGTCTGTAAAGAAAAATAATAATAATATCTATTTATTTAATTTTCTAATTCTCTGCTGCAGTTAAAGTAAAAAGTATTTTATAAATTATAGATTTTATTACTAAAATAAAGATCTTTTTAAAGTTAAGGCCCTTTATTTATTTAAAGTTTTATACTATTTAGTATATTTTATAGTAGAGGATTTTTCTAAATAGGCTCTTTTTAAATTTATATATCTATTTACTTCTAAGGGTATACTTTTCCGATAAAAATAATATTAGCTTTTAGATCTTATTCTATATTAGGAATTTAAGTTTTTTTTTTATTTTATATAGTTAATACTGCTATATCGGATACTTTCGTACTTTATTAAAAATCTTAGACTTAAAATTTTTAAAATTATTATTAAATAAAATAAGTACTATTGCTCTAATTAGCGCTGCGAATATTTAAATTATTTCTAATCTAATTTACTTTAATTTAACTAATTATTTAGTTAATATTTCTTTAACTAAAATAAAACTATTATTTTATTTCTCCGGTATTTTTTTAGAGAATATAGATATTTTTAATATTTTTTTAAAGTCTATTATAGATACTTCTAATATTTTTTTAGAACCCGCTATAGATACTTTTAGTACTTTTTTAAAATCTATAGTTTTATTTATATAGTAGATAAAAGATACTTCTCCAACTAATACTTTATTAATTAGAGGTTTTACTAAAAAAAAATATAAAAAAAAAATCTTTTATTTAATTTTTTTTTTTTTTTATATTTTATTTTCGGCAGCTTAGATACTCGCTTCGGGATTTTTTCCCCCGTATAAGAATATTTCTTATTAAAAACTATATCCGGAGTATATTAAATATAACTACTTAATATAAATATCCGATAAAGAGTAGTAGTATTTTTATTATAATTAATTAATTTTTTTATAATTGCTTTCGATACCGCTAAAAACCTTTTTTTTTTAGATTTTAAAATATATATCTTAATATCTAAAATACGTAAATAAGAAAAATCCGGAGATATACTAAATTAAATCTTATAAAAGATTATTTTAATAAATAAGTTAAGGCTCTAATTTTTTAAATATACTATTATTTATAAAAATTCCGGCTAATATTTTAAATCTATCTCCGCGCTGTATAGTATAAATATAAGCTTATTTTTAAATATCTAATTAAAAACTTTAGTAGTATTATTTTACTATTTTTAATCTATTTCTGTATACTCTAGTACTATTCTGTAGTTAATAGTCTACTAAATAAAATCTTTTTTTATAAACTTATTTTTAAAATTAAGTCTAATTTTATATACCCTTTACTCCGAGCACTTATATATTCTAATAAAAAACTAAAAAAAATTAAAGTAGTTATTTTTTATTTTAAAGAACTTTATCTAGGCTTTTTAAAATATATTATTTAAAATAGTTCTCCAGTATTTACTATTATTATAATCTATAATAGTAAAGAAAATAAGATTAGAATATAAAAATTTTAAAAAATATTTTCTTCTTTTATTAATTTTAGTATATAGTTTAGCCTTTATTCGGCCTAAAGTATAGGATTTATAAAAATAACTAGTTTTTTTATAATCTATACCGGTAGATATTTTTTATAGTTATTCTAAAGCGCTTTTTCTAAAGTATTCTATCTATTTATATTAGATATTTAGCTAGGGCTTAGTAATTAAATAGGCTGTAAATACGGCCTTTAATTATTACTATTAATTAATTAAAAAAAGTCTACCGACTTTCTTAGCTAAAAAAATAATATATTTATCTAATATTAATATCTAAATATTATTTATAGTAAATTTAATTTTTATAAAATACTTAAAAAGTTAAAATATTAATATAAGATTAGTTTTTAGCTCCGGGCAGTAGAGTATATTATTTAAAATTAAAATCTTCTATTTATAATTTTATAGTTTATAGTTAATAATAATTATTTTTTTTTTAATTATTTTTACTATTACTTTAACTATATCCCCAAATTCCGGGCTGTTATAGTTTTATAATATAGTAAAAACTAACCGATTAGTAAAAATATACTAAATATATTTTAAATTAATAATAATCTTCTATTATAATAGTTTTAGAAGACTTAATTTATTATTTTTAAAAGCTTAGTAGTATAAAAATATACTATAAAACTCTGATTCTAGAAAAGAGTTTTAGCAGATTTATTTACTTTAATTTTTATAATTATAGTTATATAATTTAGAATATAGTTTCCAGCAGATCTTAGTAGTATAAAATAATTTTTTATAGTATATATACTAAAATACTTCTTTAGCAGTCTTTTTTTAATTTTAATTTTAGCCGAATTTTTTTTTTTTTTTTCTCCGGAGATTAGCTGCAATCAGTACTGTTCTAGACTTATTTTTAGTTTTTTTATTTTATATTCGGCGTTTTTTCCGCTATACGGCTATTACTATATTATTAAAAATAATGCTTTTAGTTTTATTACTGGCGTTATTTTTATTATCTACTATTATATAGATTTAAAAGAATATAGTCTAAAAAATATTAAAATTTCTTTTTAAACTCTTTAAAAATTAGTAAATAAAATAAATATTATTAAGCTTAAGATTAAGCAGCGCTAATTTAGTATTAATAAATCTTAACTTTTTTTTAAAGTCGGCCATATTCTTACAGTTCTTTAAAATAATATTAGTAAACTAATTTATTAAAATTTAAAATATAGTAGTTAAATTAGGCTATATTAGTTCTCTAAGCTTATCTAGTATAGAAACTAGAATAATCTCTATATTAATCAGATTCTAAATATTATAGTCTAATTTACTTTTTATAATAGCTATTATTTTTTTTTATTTATTTAGCTATTCCTCTTATTTATTCTCCGCCGCAGTTAAAGCCTTTTTTATAGTTTTTTTTTTATTTTTAATTTTTTTTTATTTTAGTAAAGCAGATTTCTATAGTTTAGAATCCTAATAACTAATTTTATTAATCGGCGCTATTTTAGCTAATTTAGATTTAAATCTAAAACTAGAACTTAACTAATTAAAAATATTTTTATTTTATCTATTAAATTTAATATAGCCGGCTTCGATATAGATAATATAACTATTAATAATAGTATATAGCAGTTTCGGGATTACTTTATAGACTATAGGCTTACTATAGCTTAATAATAGAAGTAGTAAAATTTCGGTTAGTTTAAAAAAATATTTTTTAAAATTAAAGTACTTAATAGACTAGAAATTAGAATTTTTAGTATTAGCGGAGAAGATATCTTTACTATACTATTTTATAATCTATTAAATAATATATTTAAAATAAAAAAAAAATCTTCGTTTAGAAGTATCCAGTATCGAGACTATTTAATTAGATAAAAATAAAGATTATATCGCCCCCGGGATTTTCGGGGTTCTTTAATTAGACTTTCCGATTAATATAGCTACTATATTTTAGCTTTAGTAATCTTTTTTTTAATCCTACTATTAAAAACTTATTAAAATATAGGGGTACTGTGTAATTATCTTTTTTCTATATTAATAGTAGTAGTTATATTATTTTTATATATAGATAAATTATATACCGCAACTTCAGATTACAGATTTTTAAAATAAGATAATTTAATTACTTTAATTAGTTTAATTATTATTTTATAGTAAAAACTAGGCGCTTTGGAAAATCTAATTATTCTATTTATTTTATTAGCTATAGTTTTAGTAGTTAGCTTTATTATAAAGTTAAGGCCATATTTAAATCAAGAGATAAACAGTATTAGTTAAGGGTATATTATTATTCTGCATCAGCTGCTGACGGGAAAAAACTATCGATATTTTAAAACTACTGGGCTTATAATCTGTTAAATTATAAGATTTATAAAACTATATATATTACAGTTAAATAGCCCTTAGTATTTATTAAGTAGTTAACTAGTTATAATATAAAACTATAGCGGTTACGAGATCTAAATCTTCCTCTACTTAGTTATCTTCCGCTAACTGGCCTTAGGTACTACCGGCTACCAAGGACCTCGGTTGATTCCGTTCAACAGGGTACGCATCTCTGGCCGCGGTAGCAAGCAAAAGCACAACAGAAATTAGGCATAATTTGCAGGAGAGAAGTGATGTTGATAGTTGTGTCGACGCTGTTGCCGACGCAAATGTGTTCGGCCATGGTTAAATGTGCTTGGGCTTGCTTGTTTGCTGTTCCAGAACCCTACAGAAAGAGTCTTATAATTGACGTCTGCAACGTTCGGGGATAAAAGAACTCGATTTTTCGAGGCTGATCCCTGAGTGCGAAGTTATCGCCGTTCAGGGACAACGGTGTGGCTCTATGGGATGAGAGCTCATTTTGTCCGAGAGATTCAGTGGACATCTGTAGGAGATCACAGGCTGGTTTGCTTCGAACAGGTCTTGCTCTTGATTATATGAGTCAAGTATCTGTCTATCGATTAGAGAGTAAGCTAGGGCATGATAGAAGATGGGATTTGAAAGACGGAAGACGAGTGGGAGCCCCTGTTTTAGGCTCGTTGAGAAGAGGAAGTTGAAGGTAGACAAGACGAACAAATTGGCTGATCGGCTGGTTGGCGGACGTCAACCCTCTTCCCTTCTCCTTCTTCTTGTTTTTGTACTTTCGGGGCCTACTTCCCTTCTCTGCTAAAGTGTAGAACCTCTTCGGGCAAAGGAATTGTTTAAGCAGAGTCACAAACAGCTTGGGGAAAGGATCTTCTCGTCTGAGTGCTCTGCTTGACGCAGATCTCTGCACCAAGTGGGAAGACCGTACATGTGCGTCTTGCGTGGATTCGTTGCACAGCGAACATATCTGCCGAGTGCGGACGCGATATCAGGAGCAGAAGAGAACGGTAAGCTGGCTTATTGCTCAGACTCGGCAGACTGAAGAGCAGGAAGGAGACTACGAAGACATTTCTTCATAGCATTCAATTCGAAAACAAGGATGTACTTTAAAGACGGCAATGCTGACACCTAGCAATATAGATCCGGTCTGCCAGCGCTTCGTGCATTTCCAGTCATGCCTTTCCTCACCGCAAGGGTGAGCGGTGGTGTGGCAGGGCGAGGGTGACATGCTTCGCGTTATGATTCTGCTTGTCATGGATTTTGTGGGGACTGGCCGCCGTGACATCAGTAGATTGTCGTAGATTCGGAGGAGCTCTTCCCCCGTGAAACCAGAGTTGTCTTTCTTCGATTTTGGCTTCACTTTCTGCTTCTTGAACTGGTTCCAGGACTATCTTCAAGCTTCCAGCCGCTAGCTTTTACCGTCAGAGTACTAGACAATTTGCAGGCCATTCTCTATATGAACCCAATCCCTAACGATCAGCTAGCGATTGAGTCTTTTGTTAGTTATGATTGGAGAAATGATGATCAGCCCGCCCAGTAAGATAGGATAGTTATATACTATGTTGCCGTCTGAAAATGCACCTGCAGGCTAGCTGCATCTCGGCAATTCACGTTGCATGCACTTCCAGTGGCTTCTCATTTCAGCTCCAGCTAATTGCTGGTAGAGTAGAGTAATTTGTTCTCCACTTGCAATGACTTCTGTTGTTTCCAAGCCGGGAATGATTGGTTGGCTCTGGGGCATGCCTCGATGTACTCGCACCCCTGGGTGACTACTCTTGACTTTGTTACTGCTGTCACACACTCAAGCAATGGCTGCAAATTAAGGAGGAGATAAAGACTCTCTCTTCAGCAGTGGGCCGTGGAACGGTACATGAGTCCCCGGGTTAGGCGCTTTTAATCCCGATTGCCCGTACCTGTGTTCCTATCAATATGCTCTTAAGGTTGACTTGATTTTCTTGCAGATCTTACTCGATGTGCTGGCCTGCTTGAGGGCACAAGGAAGTGCCATCCGTCTGGTAAGATGGACGTTGGAGGGCAGGGGAAGCCAGACTACCGATACTGTGGCCCATGTTGAGCCAACCAGGGGGCATGGACTTTCCTCGGTTATTGCGTGAATCATAATAATCTCATGGCCGGATCAAATGGCCCCCTCCTTCCACATAAAAACAGAATTGGAGTTGGGCTTTCTAGAATCAGGCTGTCATATGTGCCAGCTCACACTTTTCTTCGGCAAAGTCGGGTCGAACGCCTCGGCTTCAGCTGTTCTCCGAAGAGACTTCATCGAGTATAGCGCCGATATTGTGATGGAGAACCTGCAATGACTAGGGGTGTATCCTCATGCTTCATAGTTACAGATTCAGTCTGTCTGTGAGCGAAGCTCTCTAACCACAAGCTGGGCGAATATCACCCTTTTTGTAGTCCCGAAATGGTGACCCAGACCTAGTCAGTAGCAACGCTATGCCCTCTTCTCCTAATGTCAGATGCCGTGCATAGCAAGAAATGGTTGACGCAGTCGAACTAGTCCGGAGTAGTTGATATCTGCGAAATACGCAAGCCTCAGTTTCACCTGTGAGTAGCTAACGATATCTGCCAACCGACACCTGCCAACCGACATGATAACTAGATATTTTGTGGAGCTGTTATAGACGCCTCCTTCCGGATCCAGGGTAGCGAACTACATGCTCAAATCGCTGAGCTCTAGTCGCTTCAGTACTGAAAGTAGTTTTCTTGGAAATCAGCTTCATCCCATGCACTAGTAGCGCCCTGCATAGCAAAGTCTTGCAATTCGCTGGCTCTTCTCCGCCCTACTTCCAACATCGCCTTCCCATTCCATGTCATTCGGCTCGAAGCACGATCATGGGAAAAGGAGTAGCCGTAGTTGACCTTTGCTCAATCTTGTAAAAGATTCGATTATCCGATAACTGGATGATACTCGTCCGTGCGCGCGTGAATGATCCTGGCATGCTGCGGTCCCACGCCCGCGCGGAAGTCGGTGCTCTTTTTGCGAGTTACTTGGTATCTGGCTAGTGTCTGGCGCATGACTTATCTCTTAATTCTCCTTTGTTCGGGAAAGAACCATGCTCATTGAACAGACGCTGCACCGCATGCGCTGTGGGGAGGCCCGACGAGGATCGATTGGCGGATTGCTTCTTTCCACTCAAGTGCTTTTGGATTCTCTTGTTTTGTGAAGATCTTGTGTCCGCGTGTAAGTTTGCCCTCGATCTGCCCTGTGTCTTTGCGGCTTCGGCTTCGGGTTTCTCTGTAATAGACATGCAGAGCTAACTTCTTTGTGATGCTTAGTATCTCTGTCTGCCATTGGTAGATCAGGTGTGGGGGCACCAGAATTAGTATCGGCTTTATTTGATGAAAGAGCTTGGACCTAGGGGGGTGGTCCTGGATCTTCAGCTCCAAACCACACATCTGAGCCACACGGCCTGGGGCATCAAGAGGAGTACCAGAAGACTCTTCAGGCAAAAGTAGCAAGTTTATGGCTTTTCCTTTCTTTTTTTCTGTATTAGGAAAAGGCTGAAAAAGACCAAAGAAGGCGACGTCGCAAAGACCAGCAGACAACTCAAAGGTCAGAATGAAACGGAGTTCATCTCCGTGCATACACCCGTAGTAGCTTAGGCGTACCTTCGAGAAGCATCGAAGGCGGGTATCAATCTTGACACCAAGCGTAAGATGATCACAGACGGTGATGCTCAGGCAGAATCCGGGACTACTCCGGCATCTGGCCAATGCTTCTCTCAGGAGGGTGAGGCAGAGCCATGAGTATACCCCGGCTGATGGAGATGGAGGAAGGAACGACAAATGACGCAGGGAAAAGAAGGCGGGTCATGGCAGCGGCGTAGGTACCTTTCTTCAACTGATAGTTGCGTTTTCTGGTGAAGGGTTGACAAACGCGAACCAATTATTAGTCGAAGAATTTGCAATCTCCTGGACAGACAATGACTAGGCTTTGGAAGATCTCCACCTGGACTCAGAGGCACAAACCTCAGTGCCGTCTGTGAAGAATAGTTGGGACACCCACGCACGAGACGCGTACATGATTTGGTACTTATTCTGGATTTCTTGTGCCATCCTTCGACAACACACTGGGGCTCGCGGAGCGAGATTATCTTCTGAGCAAGGCGATTCTGACGTCTGCTTCGACGTCGGCTGCATGGCCTAAGAGCACGTCAACAGTACAACGGCATACCAGAGCGCCCGACGTCCGTCGTGATTCCGCACATCGATCCCTGCGCCATACGTGAGAAGCAGCTCTGCACAGGATGTGGGAGAGCGTATCAAGCCTCGTAGAAGAGGATGCGCCGAGGCTAGTATCAGCGCCGTCCCACACTGCAGACACGTCGTATTGATATTCGCTCCGGCGATCGAGAAGAGATGCGACCAGCAATATCACCGGCTAGTCTATTTTTCCCTTCGACTGCCCGAAACTTTTGCGGTGGGGTTCATAATGAAGGCCTAGATAGGATAGACTAGATTAGAGGTAGACGTAGAAGAGTGAGGTCAGCTCCCTCATCGTTGCCCAATATGGGAGCGTATTGCAGAGCTATCCGTCCATATCTGGAGATCACTGTATTGATGGGCAAGATACTCCAGTGGTCTGAGATATCGACAGGGACGGGGACCGTTTATACTTCGTTGTAGAATATCGCAAGAGGATTTGGTGCAGCCTCGATGTTTTTGCCCAAGATGGCATTGCGGGAAATCATCATTCAATCCACCAAGTTGTAATTGAATGGATGAGGAAGAGTCAACTTGTATTCTCTGAAAACAAGATGATCCAGCATGCATTAGAGAGCGTAATCTTGGAAAGCACAACGCTGCCCGCGACAAAGCGGCTGCACTGTTCGAATTTGTTTTTGATCCTGATTCATTTGCGGACCCTGATGCGGTATACTTTGCGGAAGCTATCCCGAAAGGCGTTGGGAGACTGAAACATGATTGATAATGCTTATGAGGAAGGTATCTAACCGACTCCGTACCTGTGCTTCATTGGGCCGGGAGTTCCTGGTGGCTACCTTATGGTCAAGTGCAGGGCTCCATGTTTTGACCGGAGACAAGCCATCTGCTTCCACAGAACGTTATGATCTGTTTGCTTGCATATATGTGACACGTTGACTTGATTGCCGAGATGAGGAGTGCATTTGAGGACTTGCAATATCTGGGGAATGATATGCGATATACCAGGCAAATGATTTTACTCTTTTGACCGAGGGAAAGCTTTAGCACGCTGGCTAAATTTGTTGATTGGGCCTCAGGTTGCTCATGGCTGTAATGAAGAGGGTCTGCAATGGGCGTCAAGTTCCATTTCAAGTTGACAAGACTTTTCCTCAGTCAATGGGATGTATCTCGAAAGAGCCATTCATGGCAACAGCAGTGAACGGGTAATGTGCTTGGAAGCAAGCATGCACTGCTGGTTGTCCAGAAGACTGACAGGAGCCCGTTTCAACCTTTGCATCGACTCTGCTGGGGCTGATATGATTAGCAAGAATATGTCCTTGTAACGGTAGATTGAAGGAAGCATAGGAAAAGAAGACCAACAGTATTCGTCTTTGATATCCGTTGATGGCCCTATCAAGTACGATACTTGCAAATCAAACCCAATCGATGGCCATCCTGTCACACAACTGCATGCGACCATCCTCTTGTAATCCTCAATACTCTTTGGCGGTAGTCGGGGGCTGTGATACACCGAGGACTCGTCGCTGGCTTGGTATCCCGGCTTTTGTCATCAAAGTCAATATGTAGCTATTGCGATAACGGCTTTAGTGCGTAACCGACGCTTGATACGTCTGAAGCCACGCCTCGAGCTCTGAAAGAAACATCTTCTGCTATATTATGAAGACTGATACAGGCGAGTCTCCTTGTTGCTATTGCGAACCATGCTGTAGAGGCGTGCTAACTCGACGACATCGTGTATGCGGATACGCTCACGGCCACAACCGTGTAACATGGTTGCTCGTACCGAATGGTATATTGAGAGGATGAATGGATCGATGTATCAGTGGTCTAGCAGTAACAGACGAGGTTAGTTAGATGATAGAGATATCAGCGAAGATTGGCAGAGAAAAAAGCAAAAAAAGCATATATGTGGAGAATGCCGTGGAAAGTTATAGTGGCCGAAGACTGGAGGAAGAAGAGAGAAGAAGAAGAGATTTCCAAACCTGAGAATAGTGCACCACCTTATGCGCATCAGTAGCACGGCCTGGAACAAGGACGATGATGCCAGAAGGTCAAGCATAAAAAGTATATGGCTTGAGTAGTTGGAAATATGGGCTGGATGAGATCTCCGCGCTTGCGGTGCTGTGACAACCTCCTTCGGGGTATTTGTGGTGCCTTGCATATACAGACGATGCGATCTTTGCATAGGTAGCGGAGTAAAGACTGTGCCTCTATGGGGAAATTTGCCATACACTTGAGAGTCAATATCAGGGCAAGATTCTCTTGCTCTGGGCCTTAACCCTCTGCCGCAGCTCTGCGGCTTTCTCCCGCTTTCGTCTCACCTCCGCCTCTTCTGCTACTGCCCCCTTCTTCGAGGCGCTCGGCCTCTCGTAGCTGTTATCGGCAAGTAAACTATTACCCAGCTGCAATCAACCTGCAAGTGCCTTCGGTTGGGACTTACCAGCACCTTATGGGAGGTGTCCTTGTTCTCCAGCCCATTGCGGGCCTGCCGCTTCTTCTGAATCTTCTTCTCGTCTTTTTTCCGCAGAGTACAGGGGCGATTGCCCGCTGAAACCAGGATGGTCCATAAAGACAACGCAATGGTTTAATGGGCTATGGTATGATCGCCCATGACCAGTGAGAGATATCTCTGAATCTTGCCAGATGAACACTCCAATTGTCGAGTTAACAACCATGACCTCTGGTCACATAGTCTATCAGACGGCCCAGATGATCTGGGATAATCCCAACCGGCCTTGTCATTCTTGCCGACTATCCGGAAGTAATTTCGTCTTCCCCTGCGTCTCCAAGTGCAATACGCTCTTGGGGAAGCCTGATTATTTAGAGTCGGATCAACCAGGCAAGTGATCCGACTTCCTTCGACATGATGGGCTGCCTGATGCATGAACTGGTAGTTACGCATCACCGTCAGCACAGCAATATAAGACGTCTAAGCACCCATCCGAATTTCTCTTTCGTGAATTCTAGCTTGTCCTTTGATGTACCGTGCCATAGAGCAGACGTATGCTGCAAGCTCTGACACATCTGAATAATCAAAGACGACAGCAGTGCCTGGAAGCAGATCAACACAATCAAAAAGTGCAAAATTAGCACATTTTTGGATATCACGACAACAGGACTTTCTGCTATCACAGTTCTTGGCAAGTCGTGGAAACCCGTTGCCATACACATACTTCTGGCTTCGAGAAATGCAAATTTTATTGCCTTCTCTGTCGACTGGAAGCCAGGCGCGGTATCGGAGAAGTCTCCGGACACGAACCGTGTAAAAGGAGAGAGGGGTTTCTGATGGAAGAAGTCTTCGTCTTGAGAGGAGATGAGCCAGCAAGGTGCGCGTCTCGTAGAATGACGAACGAGAACACATTGGCGATCTGCATTGGAAAGTCTTGTCTGGTATTACGGCCCATTGGCATTGCCAGGCTCAAAATGTTCGAGAGTATGCACTCAGTGGCTCGATACCATGCTCTGTCTGGCAGGCCACGGCCGCCGGGACGGGTGGCGGAGTTGGAATCGTCCCCATTCTCCAGCGATCACAATAAGTCAGAAAAGCATAGCGTACTCTATCTGGCAAGCCGGACCTCCGTGACCGGCGGAGAAGCTGGAATCACCCCCATTTCCCATCCATGATGGTGTATCAGGAAAGGTTGCGTAGTGTCTGGCAGGCCACGCCCCCCGGGACGGATGGCGGAGTTGGAATCGTCCCCATTCTCCAGCGATCACAATAAGTCAGGAAAGCGTAGCGTACTCTATCTGGCAAGCCGGGCCTCCGTGACCGGCGTGAAGCTGGAATCACCCCCATTTCCCAATCATGATGGTGTAATAGGAAAGGTACCGTACTTTGTCTGGCAGGCCAGGGCGCCAGGACGGGTGGCGAAACTGGAATCGTCCCCATTCCCAGCTGTGACAATAGTTTGGGAAATGAAAATCACGATCCGTGAGCTTGTCAAAGGTCAGAGGTGGTGTATGATGGGAAATCAAGTTTGAGCCTGGTTCTACCGGTCCTTTTGGTACAGAATCAGATAGCCATTGACTGGCTGGGTTAGCACCGCATTGCTGGGTGGAATGGGCTTCGGATACTTACTAGTAGATTAACCAGACTAGGTCCTGCACGCCAATTCAATGCCAACGTCTTGTGGGACTGGAGACAGACATGAATAGGCTATCATTCCTTGATGAGCTCGTAAGCCTGGTAGAGCGGTAGAACGGGATAACAGAACAGTCCTCACAGGATGATGGGTATCTGTTTCGAACTCGTCTTTGAAACTGCTGGATCAATGTCGAGTATCCTAAGCTGACACATCTGGGTATGACAGATGTTGTTTGGGAACAGGCTGTCAAACAGAAAGGTTTATGAGATTTGAAAATGGTATGGAACGAGACTGCAGATTCGGGAACATGGGGTAAGGATGGGATAACTTGAACATGGATTTGGTTTCCATTGAGGGAACAGAGCTTGAACAGACTGCTTGAACTGCGATAGAAGAGCAGTCTGGCAGTGATGTCCATGCCTTCAAGACGGGAACTAGAAGGATATGAAAACGGAAACGATATCATCAATCAAGTGATCTCCTGCTTTGAGTAGTTCTAGTCGGGCTTCTTGCAGAGACTTAGTCTCGTTGAAGAAGTTTCTCAACAGTACTGAGGAAGAGGATGGAAGAGATGTACTGGGGAAAGATCAACTCATTCAAGGAAACACGGGGGTAGAAGGTGAGAGAGATGTATTGGAGAAAGATCAAGTCAGTCAGACCTGGAAGCGAGAGGTTGAGTCTACAGCCGGCCGTATTCACAAGGGTGGACAATAGGGATATTAACCTGGGCTCAGGATTACAATTACCCAGGACAGGGCGGTATTCACCTATGTTTAGGCGACAGCTCTGGTAATGGTATCAATGGATTGGAAAGTTCCATTCAAGAGCTTGCTTAGCAAGTGGTTGAACAAGTGAAAGTCCCAAAAATGTGGCGACAACTTTATGGGCATGGGGATGATATCCTCTATAGTTCTAAGCTGCCAAATGGCTCTCAGGTTGCAGAGTTGATGAGATTGAATTAACTATATTGAAACATTTCGAGCACGGAGTGAATACAAAGACAGGCTGTGAATGTTGACAGATCCAAGCGCTGCAGGCGAGAAAATGGTGGGAGGTTACCTTGTGGCGGCGTGCCAAAAGCTTCAGTCGTTTGCTTGTGCTCAGTAAGAAATTCTGGATAAGTGGGGAGGCAGAACCAGTGTAGATCTAGTATCCTTTTCTTTGCTTTGCAGCTATGTTCGATGAAGGTTCTCGGACTGGGAAAGAAATATCTAGCAAAGGGTGAGCATTGCAGAACTGGAATGCAAGGATCGGATTAAATTAAATTATCAGACTATCCCAGATATCCAAGAAAATGAATTACTCAATCTGTGTGGACAATGAGATCCGACAGCTTAACTCGGATATGCCCGGTGATCGCCCATAAAGATGAAAAGATAAGCAACTAGACCAGAAAACAAAGCTAAACCAGCAAATCCAGAATCTCCAGGAAAATATTCTTGTTCACCGAGACCGGCCGCTGCGGAAGCCCTAACAACTCCGCCACAGCCACCTGCGCCGTACGCACACTATAATCCAGACTCATGGTGGTATCATCCGGGAGCTCCGCAAACTGCCCTAGCATTGCCACATTAGTCGTGTTGGGGGGAATCACCGGCGGGCGGTCCTTCGCACTGCGCGTCAAGAACGGCGCCGTCCCCAGGGGCATGCCACAGGGGATCGTGATAGCGTTCTCCGCGAGCATCACCTCCTGGCACGGGAGAAAGTTAAGGTGCGCCAGCACCTCGGTGAAGATCTCTTTGCCAGTGCAGGCGAACATGGGCTTGTGCACAAAATTGCCCTCCTCGGAAGGACGCAGCGCGTATCCGCACAGGATGTGCACGTCGTCCGGCTGCGAGGCGAAGAGGGTCTGATGGGGAACACTGATAGTCAGCGACCAGTTACTCTTGACTAGAGAGAGGAGAGCCCCGGTGCCGGCCTTGTCCTGCGTGAGTTTGTCGTAGAGGTCCATGAACGTTGAGCCGCGTAGGGTGGTTGTGAAGGTTTCGATGCCCGACTCCAGCGGACGGGACAGGAAGGTCATCGGGTCTCCAAATTTCGGGGACTTGCGGGCAAGCGTCTGCCACAGACGCCATTCGCGGAGGAGAAGGTCCTCCCAATCCGACGAGAGGAACGGTGGGGGGTGGTCGTTGGAGCCGAAGACCGCCCCGGAGCGTGAAAAGCCGACATCAACCAGACAGATGTCTTGGGGGTCTAGATCGATCAAGCACTCTCGGCCGTCCTCCACCACAGTGATCTCGGAGACCGTGGTCGGGTCGCTGTCGGGATAGAACTTGATATCTGTGACTTCTGCGTGGTAGCGGAAGTCTACCTTTTCGTTCTTCAGATACCGTGTGATGGGAAGGACAATCGATTCGAAGAGGTTGAATCGCGTATGAATGGACTTCTCGACATCGTTCAGAGTCTGAATGTCTTCGAGGTATTTTCGAAGATGGCGTCGAAATTCGACAGCGCTGTGCCAGGGCTGGAATGCGAAGCTGAGTGAGGAGTTAGAAGCTTAGGTAGTTATGAGTATGTGGTTCAAACCCCGCAAAACCATGCTTACGTGGTGGACCATAGGGACCAGAACCCCGTGTCAAAGAATGGTTTCTCGAAGACTTCCTCGATTCTTTTCGCGTGCAGCGCTCGTTCAGGGTTCACGATGAACTTGATCAGCTCCATCCGATCCTTCAGACCCAGCTGAATGCCCTTCGTAGACACCGCTTCAGTGCCCGAGGGATCCAAACTCACAGCACGGGGAACAGGATGCGGCAGTCCTCTGTGTGGCAGTTGACATCGAAACTCACGCACATCATCCGCCAGCGATTTACCATTATGCTGGATATCCGGTACCAGATCCAGGAGCTCCTTCACACACTCCCCATGGAGGTAGGGAAGGCAGTAGAAGGGAAGAGAATAGCCGTCTTCCGCGTTCCCGGAAACGATCATTTCACCTCCCACGTCGGAATGGAGGTCGAAAATATGAATATGGGCACCGGGAATGCCTCCTTTCCTGATAAGGTAGACTGCTGCGACTAGAGAGGCCAATCCATGGCCGACCAGCCATGCTTGGATGTTGCTTGGGTCTTGTCTGCACAGGTCGGAATTGCGCTCCATCGTCAGAGTGTAGAATTCGAGGACAAATATGGTGGTGTCGTAATCCTGTCGTAGAGTTCAAGTCGCTCTTACCTATTTATGTCGATGGCTGAGCAGGGGTGCTGCTCATTCACTGAATATCCCCTCAAATCTGCTGATAGTCTTACGATCCTCGCCACAGGCATGAATCATATGCCGACTTGTTCCGAGGTTGTGTTGTGCAACCATATTGCGGACGAGGCCTGCCTTACTGGATTGCACAGGGTGAGTGGGCTGATGCTGACATTGAGTTTGACAGAGCTGAGTCGAGCCAGACTTTGGTGCATTGGAGAAGCGAGAGCTGCGAGATGCATTATATCATAGGCAGGGAGCTTCTTTGTTGGGGGTTCGTATCGTCGGAGCCGACTTTTGACAGGGACTGAAACCACGGATATCAGCGGGTATTCGTGGCTGACGAAGTCATACAATTATAACCGCGTCTTGTTGTCTCCCTATCATGAGCTCAATTCTACAATCATCCTGGATTACATGCAGAGGTGTGCTGAAAGCTGACTATACACGATACAATGCAGCCAGACGACTCTAGTTCGAATGAGGACCCGACTCCGACAAGAAATTCCTGGTGCGGACAACCTGCACAAGTATGAACTGGCACCAACCTATCATCCTGAAGCATTCATGCAGTTGTGCTAACCTTGGGTGGACTATGTAACAGCTCACCTACGCCGGGTTCTCAGAACCAGCGACCGACGAGCAAGGAAGATTGACCGTCGCGGTCGCCATCCGCAACGCGACGCAGCTGATCGACTTTTTCACCCACCACTTCCGTGACGCTGTGGAAGGCCCTCAGATACCATGCCATGCGATAACAGAACTGCTTGCCCATCTCCGTGGGTACAGCGAGAAGCACCAGGAGAAGTTCATCGCGGTCGGCCTCCCGGAAGGCCTCGTGCAGAAATGCCCTGGATTATGCTCCCAGCTCTGGCAAGACCTGGATTCTCTGCCATTGGTGCTAAAGTACAAGGATCATTCCCGACAGCCGAATGAACAAGGAAATCTATCGATCTTCGCGAGTTGGAAGGAGAAGACCGCCGATGAACAGGCGGATTCTATGGCTAGGAAGTGCTTGAGGTATGTGCTCTGCGTTTCGCCAAGTCAAGAAGAGCCAAGGAAACACTAACGATATGGACGACTGACACAGGTCATTTGGCGTTGGGCATATGATTCACAATCAAATCCACTTCAATGGAATGGTGGACGTCGATAGGAGCTTCTGTATACGCTTTGCGGAGGTGCAGGGTTACCAGCGGACAGTGAGCCCGGAATTGTGGACACTGGTCCAGAGACTGGCCAAAGACCTGGCTGAGAGAAAGGTGAAGATTGCGTTTTTCAGTATGACGTGTCAAGGGAAGCCTGATGTGCACACCAGGCATGCATTGTTGCGACTTTGCCATGTATTGGGGGTGGATATCCGGTGGTGAGTATGCACATCCTTAGTTGGAGATAGGTCAGAATCACCGACAGTGCAGGTATGTTCCGAAACCGCGTCCGAACATCCTCCAATTGATCCGAAAAATGGAAGACCTTATGGAGGGCCTAGCAGGGCCAGAGGTCTACTTGGATACAGACGACCAGCTCCAGATCATGGAATTCGCTTACGAAAATGCCCGACGGTATTGGCTCGAAGAAAATGGGCCCCTGCGGTCGCGCGAACAGGGCGGCGCGGATGTCGTCGTTGTCGACAGTCCTCCGTTGTTGACGCTGGCTCACCTGGCGAAGCAACATGACCCCCATCGACCCGTCGTGTTTGAGAACCGATTGCACGCCCCCCCGGATGTGCTGCGACAGCATTCCACCCTTCCTCAGGCAATTGCATGGCGATTTGTGCAGACTAAGCTGGAGCATGTTGACACCTTGGTCACGACCCTACCCCGGGAGCTCGCGCCGTCCATTATGCCGGAGGCGAATGTTGGCTATATATCACCTTCTATAGACCAGTCAGTGCCTTGCCCGTGTCTATTGCTTTTCTATGCCTACATCCTTTACAGATAGACATTCTAACACCAGGGTAGACTCGACGGCTTGAACAAGCCCATGGTCGCTGCCGACATGACCTTCTACGGCCAAGAACTCAACTCATTATGTAGAACCTTCGGAACGCCCGTTGTCCACTATCCCAGAGGTAAAGCAGCCACAGAGAGCAATTTGTCTAATGTTCGTGATTGATCAGCGCTAATCAAGGCTGTGACCGACACAGAACAGTACATCCTAAGCCTGTCGCAACTTCGTCCCGGAGACGGAACCCTCGCTCTCTTAGATGCCTACGCCGCGTTCTGCACCATATCTTTGACGGACGACCCTATGCTCCTCCTTCCTAAGCTGCTGATCTGCCACCACGGCCCCGCCAATAGATCCCAGAGCTCTCCGCAGTACGATTGTATCGTCTCCCACGTCCAGTCCAAGATGAAACGATTTGCGTCGCGGATCTGCATCGTCCAAATCAGTCCCCAGGACCAGATGTGGAATACCTTACTCTCAAACGCTCGGGTGGTGGTTCAGCTGTCGCTCTGCCAAGGCATCCCGGAGGTCCTGCTATGGGCTATGCAAAAGCAGAAGCCGGTGGTCACCACCGGCCCGGGAGGGAGTTTCTTTGCCGCGCATGAGGAGTTGAAGGAGCGGATGTTCTTGGTGGATGATGGCGCGAACATGACGGACGCGGTCGCTCAGCGTTTGTATGGCTTATTTAGCACTGAGAAGAGTACTGGGGAGCATGCGACCTCGAGCGCACGGCAGGATCTGCCTGAGAGGTTTACCACGGTGGGCAATGCGGCGTGCTGGCTGTTTCTGGCTTCTTGTCTATCCCGGGAGACGGCGTTTCGGCTGAATGGGGAGGATGTTGCTACGCTTGCAAGGCAGGTGGGGTCGACTTTGTAGGGGCTCTTTGTTGGATACGTATTTTTGAGAGAAACCTATTGCTCAAATGCGAGACAAAATGCTATTAGGAGAGAATCAAACAATTTTGAAGCCTGGAGCTTGGAGTTTGGAGCTTGGAGCTTGGAACTAGGAGCTAGAAGAACCTCTCGTATCCGGAATAACCGTATCTATACTTACGGATACATGCTAAGCGAGGGCTCTCATGATTACGCGGATCCGATCTTCTGTGACAGGAATGACCAAATGGGTCTGGACTCTTCTATTCGGGTCGATCATGGAACCGAGACTCGGCTCCGAGAAGTATACTAGGTAGAGTTTAGGTAGCTGTAGGACGAACCACAGTCTTTCCTCTTTCCCCCGAAATGACGTCTGGTGGCATGATGCAACACGATTCATTTGTGGGATCCCCGCAGGTCAATCAACCAGGATTCCCTGGATGGTTAAGTACAGTAGCCATTGTAGCTGAGCTGAGAGCCTGAGTAGATCCAGTGCGAAGTCTCGGCCGAGTGACCCCAAGAAGTCAGCCCTAACCTCCGCTGGGTGCTACCGGCTAGGCAAGTTGTTTTCCACCGAATTTATTGAGCCTGGACTACTTACTCGTTTCTTAACGTACTGGGTAGATTCTCCTGCACCTTCCTTACTACCAGAATCACTCACCTTACTTCTGCTGTATGGAGACTTGACAAGGTGGACTTTGAGATAACCCTGCCCTCTCCCGTTCCGTCTGAGAATGAACTACATCCCCGCCACCACCACTTCCTCCTAGCCTAAGCATTGTAGTGTAGAGAAAACAAGCTGTAAATTGCCAGCAAAACTAAAGTACTATCCTACAAACACCATCCTACGCCACCAAGAAAGCACATGACCCCAAACCACCCAAATTCAAACAGCACCATCCCCTTCCACGGACCCAATCCGCCCCCTCAACAACCTTACACTCCTCTCCATCTCCGCCCTCTCCGCCTCAGTCAGTTCCACCGCGACTGTCCGCACGACCCCCTCCCTTCCCAATACCGCCGGCAAACTAAAACAGCACCCGAACTCCGCCTGGAAATGACTCACCGCGTGGACGCTCTGTGTATCATCTAGAATAGCCGCGCAGAGCCGAGCGATCACCGCCGCGATGCCGTATTCCGTCGACCCCTTGGCATGGACGATGGCCTCGGACCGCCGCTTGCACTCGTCGGCGAGAAGCGTCGGGTGGTGGGTGCTGAGGAGCGTCTGCTGGAGGGGTTGGTCGTTGACCGTGGCGGTGGACCAGGTCGCGAGTTGGGAGGGGCCGTGGACGCCGACGACGTTGAGGTTGATGGAGGATGCGGGGGTCTGCTTATCTTTCAGTATGTGTGATGTTACTGCCGCTACTGCTGCTGAGGACGGTAGTGGAGGACCTACCCCCATCTCGGACGCCACCAACGCCCGCAACCGCACGCCATCAAGCTCCGTCCCCGTTCCCAGCACCTGTCCCGCCGGCAGCCCCGCCATCTCCTTCACCAGGGAGGTCAACAGATCCACCGGGTTCGACACCACCAAGAGCACCGCATCCCGGCGGATGGGCTGCATGGCCGCGACGATGCTCCGCACGATCGACACTTTGCGGTAGAGGTGCTGCATGCTTGTTTCTCCTTCCATACGACACCGAATATTAGTCCATGCTTACAGCTCCCTTCTCTCTTCTGTATGATATGCTCAGGGAAGGGCCATACCAATGGTATACTTCGATCCCGCCGTGATGACAATGATATCGCACTCCGCCGCGACTTCGTGGTGCGTCGCGGCGCGCACGGTGGCCCTGGCCCCACCCCCCGGGGATTTGGGGTCGGCAACGACGGCGGCGACGTCGGCCAGGTCGCGGACTTGGCCGTCGCGGCGGTCGAGCTTAATGTCGGCGAGCCATAGCTCGCGCGCGACGTGTTGTAAGAGTAGCGCGTAGGCGGCGGCGGCGCCGACGGGGCCGACGCCGATTATGCCGATGCGGGATGTCATTTTTCTGGAGTGTGTATTAGGTTTATTCAGTGTGAGCTGTATATAGGAGGCGAATTAGGGTTATTTGAGCGAATATACGGGGTGGATATCTTTGGTGTTATATAGTGAGTATTCAGCTCCGAGGTAGCCCAGAGTGATATGGATTGAATTTTGTGGGGATGACGAACTCGAGAGGAAACATGTGAAATTGATATAGCTCTTTCGGCCGGGAGATGTGAGTTGCTGATTGCGGGATTGCCATTTCCAGGGGGTACTGGGGATTTACCATGGGTGTTGGGAAGTATGCGTGGACAAAGAACGCTTCCCCGCAAGGTGGGTTAGGGTTGCACCTCCGCGCCATAGAGGATCGCCACTTACAGTACCTTGTGCTAGGTTGCACGGCGATCATACCACCCTCGTATTCGACTGATTCCTGGGAGTATAGAGTGCTGGATTGCATGTGAAAGAGCCTGAGTTTTGTTTATGGTTGTAAGGATGGGAGTCTGGGTTGCTGTACTTGCTTACTGTATGGTGGGGAGTTAAATAGTCACATACTCGCGAAGGTCTTGTTTGCTTAAGCACAGAGTTGCAGAATAAGACTAGAATCGAGTTTAGGATCAACTACACAATGGACAGCAGTGACCACCCCCTCGTCCTCGAGTTGCACCGGCTCACCCGGCGCGACGTGGCCCTCGTGGGCGGGAAGAACTCGTCGCTGGGGGAGATGCTCAGCCAGCTGGGCAGCGCGGGCATCCCCGTGCCCCCGGGCTTCGCTACCACCGCCGACGCCTACTGGCACTACATCGACGCCAACCACCTCCGCGAGAAGATCGCTGCCCTCGTGACCGATTGGCAGGCCCGCCGCAGCACCCTCGTCGAAACCGGCCACGCCGTGCGCAGCCTCTTCCTGCACGGCCGGTGGCCGCAAGAAGAAGAGGAGGCCATTCGCACAGCATACCGCGAGCTGTCTCTTCGCGCCGGCACTACAGAGAACAGCCTCAACGTGGCCGTGCGCTCCAGTGCCACGGCAGAGGATCTCCCCGACGCCAGCTTCGCCGGCCAGCAGGAGACCTACCTCAATGTCTGTGGCGCGGAGGCGGTCCTCGATGCGTGTCGACGGTGCTTCGCCTCGCTGTTCACCGATCGAGCCATCAGCTACCGCCAGGCCAAAGGGTTTGACCACCTCGGCATTGCGCTGTCGGTGGGTGTGCAGCAGATGGTGCGGTCGGATGCCCCCCGCGGCGGGTCCGGGGTGATGTTCACGATTGACACGGAGTCCGGGTTCGATCAGGTCGTCTTGATCAATGCTGCATGGGGGCTGGGTGAGAATGTCGTGCAGGGCGCGGTGAACCCGGACGAGTATCAAGTCTTCAAGCCTTTGCTCCACAATCATCAGCTGCGGCCGATCGTCAAGAAAGACCGCGGCAGCAAGGAGGTCAAAATGGTGTATGGCGACACCACCACCCCGACGCGCAACGTCCCGACCTCCAAGGCGGAGCGCGACGCCTGGGTCCTGACGGACACAGAGATCCTGATCCTGGCCCGGTGGGCGTGCATCGTCGAGAAGCACTACGGCTGTCCGATGGACCTCGAGTGGGCGCGCGACGGCACGACCCAGCAGCTGTGGATCGTGCAGGCGCGGCCCGAGACGGTGCATTCGCAGCGCCACGACGCGGCCAGCAGCTTCACCACGTATCACGTCCAGAAGCGAGGACGCGTGCTGGCCAAAGGCGTGTCCGTGGGCGATGCCGCCGTCTCCGGCCGGGTGTGTCTCATCGAGACGGCGCAGGATATCGACCGGTTCGTGGCGGGCTCGATCCTGGTCACCCGCGCCACGGATCCGGACTGGGTGCCCATCATGAAGCAGGCCAAAGCCCTTATCACGGACCACGGCGGGCGCACCTCGCATGCGGCCATCGTCAGTCGCGAACTGGGCCTCCCCGCCGTCGTGGGCGTCGGCACGGCGACCTACATCCTGCACACGGGCCAGGACGTGACCGTCTCCTGCGCCGAAGGGGATGTGGGGTTCATCTACGAGGGGAGCGCCGACATCTCGACGCAGGTGGTCGACCTCGCCTCGCTGCCGCCGAGTCGCCACACGCAGGTGATGGTCAATTTGGCCAACCCGGCGGCGGCGTACCGGTGGTGGCGGCTCCCCGTCGACGGGATCGGGCTGGCGCGCATGGAGTTCGTGGTGGCCAACACCATCCAGATCCACCCGATGGCCCTGGTGCACTTCGACCAGCTCGCAAACCCCGACACAAAGAAGACGATCGCGCAGCTCACCGTCGGGTACGCGCACAACAAGCCCGACTACTTCGTGGACAAGCTGGCGCAGGCCTTCGCCGCGCTGTGCGCCGTCTTCCACCCGCGGCCGGCCATCATCCGCATGAGCGACTTCAAGACCAACGAGTACGCCAGCCTGCTTGGCGGCGACGAGTTCGAGCCCCACGAGGAGAACCCCATGCTTGGGTTCCGGGGCGCCTCGCGGTACTACTCCCCGCGCTACCGCGAGGGGTTCGCGCTCGAGTGCCGCGCCATCCAGCGGCTGCGCGAGACGATGGGGTTCGCCAACGCCATCGTCATGATCCCCTTCTGCCGCACCGTGCACGAGGCCGAGAAGGTGCTGGCCGTCATGGCGGAGAACGGGCTCGCGCGCGGCGAGGCCGGCCTGCAGGTGTACATGATGTGCGAGATTCCGGCGAACGTGATCCGCGCGGCCGAGTTCACTCGCTACTTTGATGGGTTCTCCATCGGGTCCAACGATCTGACGCAGTTGACGCTGGGCGTGGATCGGGACTCTGGCGAGCTGGCGGATCTGTTTGATGAGCAGGATGAGGCCGTGCTCTGGATGATTCGCCGCGCGATCCACGTGGCGCGCCAGCAGGGCTGCAAGATCGGGATCTGTGGGCAGGGGCCCAGCGATCATCCGGAGTTTGCTCGGTTTCTTGTGGAGGCAGGGATTAGCTCGATTTCCGTTACGCCGGATAGTTTCTTTGCCGTGAAGAAGAGGGTCGTTGCTTGTGAGGAGGAGGTGGATGGGGGTGGTAGTAGGGCTAAGGTGGTGCAGGGGCAGTGAGCTTTCGCCTGGGGAGTTTGCTATTCTTATGCTATGTGTCATACCAATGTCACCCATTCAGGCCCTGGTCCCGGTCAAACTTACAATCCCTTGCTGGGTAATCATTCAGACAACAGAGTTCAGCTGAGTTGAACTGGTTAGGGAGATTCAATGTGGGAGAGAGCGCGTAGTAGCCATGGCGGTGAATTTTAGGGCTTCTTCCAATTCACCCTGCCATGTGATAAAGGGTAGATTGCCATTCTTCTTACTGTGAGATATAGATATAGGCTTCCATTGATCAGTGAATAGAAAAGGATATTCTTCATTCAAGGGCTGCCTGCTTTCAGTTCCATCCTCTTCTTCACCACCTTCCTTCTCTCAACATATAAACCCCCTCTCCATCCTTCTTTCTCTTCCACGTCCTCTTTCTCTTCCTCTTCCTCCATCCAACATCCACCCGTACATTTTGATATCCATCCATCAATCCATCCTTCGCTCCTTCCTTCTATCCACCCCCTCTATAGGTGTCCATCTACTATCAAGATCCAAATTCTTCATCACATTTGCAAACTTATCATTCCATTCCCTATCTCGATCTTCGGATTCTTCGCCCTTTGTTTCAACTTCAACCCCATCAATGTCATTATCGTTAGTACTATCTTGATTACTATCATCATCACCATCACCATCATCACCATCACCATCATCACCATCAGCAGCCAAGAAAGATCTGTTTACGGTCCAGATGTGACCTTTGCTCAAGCAGGCGGCCCACAGATCACCCCCTCTATCATCCCCTCTCCCACCAAACCATCGGTAGCAGTCTATCCCTATCTGCAGCGAGAATACCTTTCTCATCTGGTCTGTCTATCGACAGAGAGGCCAGAATCCCCTTGTCGCCGCCGTCGCGAACGCGCCTGCGCATGCCGCTGACGCTGCTGCTACTGCTGCTGATGCTATCCTCCCCCCGCGGACCGTCACCTAGACCCGGGAGGGTCGTGTGTGTGCACCGATTTGCCCTGGCGAGCATTGTAACAGCCCTCGCAGTTTCCGGGCCCACAGGTTCTGTGCCTCCCCCGCCTCCTGCGGACACACCTTGCAGTTCCTGTGGCAGCACAGCGACGGCTCCATCAAAGCCTCGCTAGTTCTAGTCTGTACGTTTCCACTGTCTATCCCCATCCTGGTGCCAGAAACCCGTCCACTTCATCATCATTTCCTGTTTTCTGGTCGATGAAGCTAATCACAGGATCAGCTTAGTGGACAGTTTATTCATCAATCATTGACACGGGGCAGAAGCCGAATTGAACAACGCCTCAGACCATATACATCGTATGAGATGCCAATGACCGCTAGTTCCGGCATGAGACGTGTCCAGCTCGAGGGGAATGTTGACTGGTCGATATACTATGGGGACAGAGGCCAGGCCTCCACTCCTATGGTAGCCATTGAGGCCCAGGACGCGAAGGACAAGATCTGGGGTTTCGTCGTCTACAACTGAGTCCCTGTAGGTGATTTTAGTAGGTGCATGCAGCTTCCCTCTTCTTGTCAACATTTTTCATTGGCAGAGCAGAAGCAGATTGTTTGTGAGTGGTCACAGACACCCTGGACAGAACCTGCGGTGCATGTCGTGGGCGCGTCGGCATGTCGCTTTGGCGGCACTGCATCTGAGTGGGAGTATGTGCGCATCTGCGGGGCTGTTTGGCTTTTCACTTCGCTAACGATACGACGGTGTGTTTGTAATCCTGTACTGCGCAAGGATTTACTTCCGCGCTGCGAGATCCTACATACTCGGATTGTGTTCCATTAGCGGTTATCCAGCTCAGGGTCTGGTCCTCACTGAAGTTAATCGCGCGAAGAAAAGCGCACGAAACACGCGCATGGTTGCTTTGCGTAGACGATAACGGCTACCCCATTGTTCAAATTGGTTCTTACGGACATGAGCCACGGGTCATATACGGACAAGGGACTCAATTCGCTCCTGTACTTTACCTCGAGAGGACGTAGAGATCCACTGGCCGATCCCATTCTCTTTTGGAAGTCTGGAGTATGAACACGAGCAAAAGATTGTCTGGGTAACGTCTCTCCGCTGTCGTCTGTTTATCAGACTCGGGAATTATCTTGTCGATGTATGGCTAATGGTACGGAGTGCAGTGTAGTGTACCAATCTGTCACGCATTCCTACCAAAGGGCTATATCAAAAAGCCTGATGCTGCTAATGGCCTGCGTGATAGCCAGCAGGCTTTACCTCATATGCCTTCTTGGGAGGGTGCAACCCGTGGCCCCCATTCGTGCCTAATCCAGACAACGAGATCCCACTAGCACCATGGCATCTAGAAGTTCAGCGTGCCCGACAGCGGTTCCCTTTACGTCGTCCCTCCGTGATGGTTACAATGAATCAATCAACTAAGGAACTCATGATATTTCAGGGCCATTGTTTCCCATTGCCGCACCCAGACACTCGGAGCCCCACCTTGTCATTGAAGCTGATGTCTCAGAGTCTTTGCCGAGGCTCCGACTAGACGCATCTTGGTGGATAGCACAATCTCGCGGAGAGGTTTCGATTGTGTTTATCATCAATGTCAACCGGGACCGAAAGACACTTCACTTTGAGAAGTATATACCACGAGTATCAAGCGCAAATACACGGGCATCAGCATCCATCCCAGCCACATATGCAGTGGAACTGGTAGGAACTGTCCAAGTCAATTATGGAGTCACGCCTACGGTAGTCACCGGGGCTCCACTCATCCTGGAGTTTGAACGGGCCAGTGGTACTATCGTCGCCGCAACACGTAAGCTCATTGATGAGCTGTCATGGCGTGAGCAAGATTATTCTTGCGCAGAGAGAAGGCGTATTGAAGTACAATTAAAATCTGCCCAAGCCAATCGAGCAAACATAACTGGGTAGCACATGGCCTCAACAGTTTGCGATTAGCAGAATACTACAAAAAGCACGGCAAGAGCAGCAACAGCAACATAAACTTTATCATGTCTTGAGATCATACTTTGCCTGTCGTGACCTTGTACAGTGCTTCGTTCGGCCCTTTCGACATACCCACCACGGAGCAATCACATCATTATATCTGTACACCAACACTGCTGTTGAATTGATTTCGAATGATCTCGATCATCTATTGACCACTTTCGGGCTGTTAATTGGCGTCATGAACACTACAGGCTCAAGACCCTTTGCTACTTGACCTCTTCCGAAAGTTGTCTGTACATGCCAAGGCCAATTCTTTCCAAATCCAAAGATGATATCTATACTAGGGTCATAAACCCTGCCTGTGGATTCAAACCATTGATCCGGTCCAAACCTCACGTGCTGGTTGAATATGCGGCTACACAAGAAGAGATGAAACTAGCCCACTTTTCTGTGGACATAGTGAAAGCAGATACTGTGATCGTTATTGATGCTGTGGGTACCTCAGCCTCCGTTTCTGCGTTGACATCTATGTGTGCCTAGCCCAACATACTCCAGAAGGCTGGCAGATCCGGCAGGATCCAAGACTCGGTGAAGAAAGAGGCAGTCTACCTCAAGTTCACGCAGGAGTACTTGAATTGCCTTAACAATGTGCAAGCCCGGATGACGGCCTCTTGCCAACAGAGGCAGAAGCCCGACATGGATGATGGAGGGGACGGAAGGACGGACGACATGAACGAAGATTGACATGTTACTTTGTGAATCCATATCCCTTTTCAAAGAACAGGAAATGGGTTCTCGGGCGAAGTTAAACCTTCGTAGCTTTTTGCATCCGGCACCATCCGAGGAAGTCGATCTTCCTCCTTGTTTTAATAGTCGGCAAGCGACGCTGTTCAGCAATTCGACGAGGCTCTTTGCAGTGACGCGGAGACTATGACGCATTCCGAGCTGCAACCAAATCACTGCAAGAGGATACCCTGAGTGGGGCCAACGTGGTGGTAACCACGCTTTCTGCAGCAGGCAGAACGGCACTGACGCACAGCCTCGACGTTTCTGTGATCATGGTGGACAAAGCAGCCAAGGCTTCGGAGCCAGAGTTGTGGCCAGTGCTCGCACAATGCCAGCCTGATCATTACCAACTGCGCCCGGCAATCACTCCCCAGAGGCGGCAAACCCTCTCTGAAGCCATTAGTGATATCTCTTTTTGCTCGGGTGAAACGAGAAATGAACGAGATTCGTTCGGAGATAAACGGGTTGGAGACTGACTGAAAGAAGGGAAAGTTTCGCTTGGGACAGTTGTTTGTCACAACCAGTTGAGAACTATGCGCCGGCTTCTATGCCACTTGTGCCAGTGTTGCATTGCTCAAGCATGCACATTTGACGGTGTGTATCTTCAGTCTACATGTCCTCGAGCAGCGCTGGCATCGTGCAACAGAGTCAAGGTGATCCGCAGATATATAGACCATTTGCATCCTGCGCAGAATGGGCATCCCTCTTGAGGACAATCAGTGGACTACTTCTGGCTCAATGTCCGGCAAAACTATGCTTCTCCCCGCCCTTTCTATGGCATGGAGCGGAAGTCATATTCCCGTCCATACACTATATTCACACAACGAATCAACAAGGAATACCAGCGCCGGTTAATGGTAGGCTCTTGGGTCTGGGGTTAAGCTACAGCTCTCGACACATCCATGTTGCTTTGTCTCGGATGGGGTTTGCTTTTGTGTCTGTCAAGACACGGGCTGAGGAGGCAAAGCAGTTTGCGATGCTCGACGCAAGTCGAAATTGAGCGTCTTTTGCACCTGTAACGACAGGCCCCTCCTACACCCAGTCCACGGTCATGGCGCCGCGCAGCCCTCGTTCCCAATGCCACGCAGCATATGAAGGAGCCTGAGCTGCAGGTTTATCCCACTCAGAACGAAACTTTAGAGCAATAAGCTTAATCTGCGTGTTTTCGATCCGAGGCTATTGTGTTGAGAAGCAAACCGATGCACAGAGCTGACTGAGATCAATTAACAACTAAGCTCACGGTGCAGCAGGTGTTTGCCGGCTCGGGGCTCCGGAACAAGCGTCTTACTGCCATCATGCTTAAAGCTCCGGGGTCAATGCGCCCTCACGATTACGGATTGGGCCCTTTTCCGCCTTGTGGACCGGGCTACAGGTCATAATACAGTACGCTATCTCCAAATCCGTGATCCAGATCTCTAAACTCTTGTGTGCTAATACTTCTCTGTAGTTATTAGACTCACAAGCTTAGTTGTACTGTTTTACTGAGCTTACCACCGTGCTTCTCCACCGTACAAACACCGGCTATATAAACTTTATTATAGTACAGGGTCGGAGGGGAAGTACAACAATCTTATGCTTGCCAGCATAGCGAAGGTGCGACTGGTAACATCATAGTCAAGCATGAACACAGTTTCATCAGTCTCCGCAGTAGCCAAATTGGCAACCAGGAAGGTGAAAGCTGCTCACTAACAATATTTGTAGTTGTGGTGACACGTTCAAGGCCTCCCATCAATGCCGGCCCAAGATCCCTTAATTAACAGCGCAGCCTCGATATCAGAGTCCTCAACCTCCTCCTGTGGCCCGTATCAGATATCCCACTCCTTGAACCTGGCCGCAGTTCTGTAACATCGACATGTTGTGGCACCTAGCGAGCGTATATGCTAGAGCCACAAACTAAACAACGGAGACGAGGAATACATGATATATGTCTTTTGTGGGGTTTCTGCCACCAGATAAACTCATATGCCCGCCGACTTCATCCGTCCTTTGAGCATATGATAAACATTCTCCCGCTCCTCCAACAGCTCCGGTCGCTCCTCTCCCTCCTCTCACCCAGGAGCAGCGACTCAAGCTGAAGCAATGGCTGCTGCGGCAATATACCCAGAAGCAGCCCCAGCAGTAGCCCCCGCAGCAGCCATCCACGCCCCCGCAAAAGTCCCAAAGCTTCCTGGGTGGAATCTTGAGCAAAATTGTCCCCAAATAGGGGGATCCGCCGGCCCAGAAGGAGTCGCATAAGCTCGTAGATAGGGGCGGTTGATCTGGGACACAGGGGGAAGAGGGGAGGATGTTTATCATCGTCTGTTTGTGTTGTTGTTGGTTTTTGTTTTTGTTTTGTCTTTTTTAATACATGGGAGAGATGGTCAGTGCCTATTGCGGGATGGTTGACGAATACGCTGTCTCGCCAGGTGATGGAAGAGTATCTCAACCAGTTCCTAGACCTGGAATTCGCGGACGAGGTTTTCCGCACATCATAGCAACAGAGGCCAGGGTTTTGGTGTGAATTATTGACAACATCTTCAGCGACCCCTTACTTGCTCCAGTAAGTTCAGTCCAACTGCCTCCGGCTCTGCCTTCTGCTTACACTGCTGCTCACCTATAGTACTACTTACAATGCCTGACCGCCCCCGCCGCCCCCAGGGCGACAGCATCTTGCGCCTCATAACCACGAACCCTGTTGAGGTTGAGTCCCGTGACGAAGTTATCCGCCGCTGGGCAAACCGTGCGCCGGACCGCGGCGACCTTCGTGGTCGAGTGGTCTGGGAGCGGAATGCTTGGAAAGCCGACTGTCATTCTCGGCTACGAAGATCACACAGCGACAAATTATTTGATGAACAAAAACCTATGCGGGAGGTAACAATCGGGCCCACGGGTGGTATCTCTGCACGGTTTAACCGGTCAATGCGTGATTCAGTGTCGGAACAGTGCAGTATAATGAATGACCCCGCGTTTCAAGCCGAACTGTCCTCCAAAACTGCGACCAGTCGGGCGGTTTTCATCACGCAGCATCACAAGAGAGACTATAAATACACCAGAAAAAATCAAGCAGACGCGCGCGATGGCGGAATCAGGACCTGTGCCAAAGTTCTGCGAGGATAGGTATCCAAGTTAACGGTAGCTAGGCAAAGGTAGAGGGAAGGCAGAAGAACAAGAAGGAGATGAGGAGCAGCCTTCACGACTTGGCGTCCGCAGCAAAGTCCTGAAATCAGACAGGCATTTCCCCATATCACATGCCTTGCAAGCGTTGGGCGAGACATGAGAGCCGCAAATGCAGACTACTGGGGAAACACTAATCTAAGCTACGAAATTAGGTCTTGGGATATAACCAACAAGCTCATAATGCCACGTGTGAAAGTCTTGAGCTCACAATCCGGCTCAGATAAGTGGGAGGCTTACCGCTTGACCATGTCACAATCAACCTCCGCATCAACGGCCTAGAAAACCACCAGTTGCATTCGTCTTGAGCGGCCGGAAATTCCATTGGAAGAATAAGCTCCATGAATTTGGTCCTGATATATCCGCTCAAGGCCTTGACCAGAAGTGCATTTCAGAAGACATTCGTCCACTCCACCAACATCGTTTCAGGGCTCACAGCAGATTGGAAGATGGTATAGTCTCCTGGAAAAAGGCAGAGACTATGTGAAATCCATCAGTCTTTTAGGCTTCGATCGTCTCGAAGCTGAGGCAGAAGCGCTCAACAAGATCGCGTATGAGAAAAATGATATACGTCTCACAGGGGTGGATCCTAATCCCCAGGAATTCTGTCGACATGCAAAAAAAAGCTCTCAAACGTTGAGATCGACTATTCATCCATGGATGCAAGAACCCTAATTTGTTAGAGCATTTCTCTGACCTTCAAATTTACACCGAGACCAAACCCAGTTCCAAAGAGAGTCAGAGATGTGCCTCTGACAGCAGATTCAGTCAGAAGAACCCGGAGCCAAATGACTTTCCGCTTCGCGAGTTCCGATCTCTACAGGGAGTGAGTCAGCTGAAGAACGTTTTTTTCGTTTCTATCGGGGTACATGATTTCTTCGCGGGACGGAATTCTTTGACTCCAACATGCCCATGCAAGGCGCAAGGGGGTACATGCTTCCACAATATGAGCCTGAGATAAGATCCTCTGGCTATTTATTCTGCGGAGTAAAGTTGCTTCTGACGATATTCTGACGGTAGATCCGAAAGATATCCCTCAATGTTCTTATCACCATATTGTCAAGTGAACGCCAATTCACACACCATATGAAGGCAGAGTCAGACAAATCGTGCCCCTTGAACGAACCAACCGACTATCTGAAGCAGTACAGCCTTGTGGGTACGACAACAAGGGGGAACTGTAGCTGCCCGCATTGATGCTTATAGTAATTGTTTGGTATGGGTATGAGGAGCTCATTAAAGACCTGAATGGACATATCCCGGAGAAGCAATCAGCAGACCTTATACCAAGCAAAGGGTAAACAACACATAACAGGAGACATTCCGATGGGTGCCGTCTGACAATTGACACGCGGAAAGAACAAAATACTCGTCAAGACATGGAGAAAAGGGAGAAAACCAAGACGAGCGCGAAACGGACGAGATTTGACAACAGAATGAACACAAATCAGACCATCGATATTGAGCTTCTTACGGAGAATAAGCAGCAAAGAGCTGCATGAACCATTCTCTCTGCCCAACACCGAGTATCCCATGCTCACATCCCAGGCGGACGCTGCAGAGGGCACTACTGCATCCTCCTAAAAAATCAACACGCCTGCCCTCTCCTTTTTGCATTGTGTTGACCCGTCGGAAATTACCCTCTTCCGTCTTCGGGCAGTCTTCTATATCTGGATAACCTCAACCTTTCTAGTTTAGCAACAACTTGATACATGATATCGAGAGAGACACGTTCTGCTCCTACAGGCAGTTCGATTTATACCCTGTCCTGGGATGACCGGAAAATCGCTCCCTCGAACAGTGCCAGGCTAGGGAATAGCAACGAGGTGGGGCCTCCGTGAATCTTCCCCCACCCTAGGACTGGGGCATAAGGGAGAAATGAGAACCAGTCGAGATGATATCATTCGTCAACTTCAAGCAAATAACTCTGCTTTGGAAAATGCTCAGAGAAAGTGCCCAGCGCACTGCACACATCGTATGCGGAGAACTGGCACTAATACGGTATGCATGATTTCCTCCTATCACCAAGGTTGACAAATATCATTATGCGACCTTCACTTTTGCAGAGTCACATCTTCGTAAGATACTCATCGACTTCGACCTCAACATGCACAGTAAGCAACCCCAGGATGTACCGGGACGGAAACATACTGTTTCACAGGGTCACTGACAAGGCAGACAGGACAGGATGGCGCCGACCCTAGTCGGCATTATCGATCACAGCCTACAGGCGATAGAAGCCATGCTGCGCATTGGGCGACGAATCGCCCAGATGCTCGAGAAGATCCGCCTGGTCCTAATGATCACCCGGGAGGTGGTCTAATGGCGCCGACTCTGATCGGCCTTATTAACCACGGCCTGCGCGCGCTAGAGACCGTATTGCGTGTTGGGCGCAGGCCGTGGTTGCTGGACAAGATCCGGCTGCTGCTTTCGATCACACGGGAGGTCCGACTCGGAGGGGAGATTGTAGCGGTGATTGACTACTTTATCCAAATCTACTCGCTCCGGGTCGCCAACCGCCACAAGAAAGCACTTGAGAGTTTTATTGATGTGGCTTGAGATGCAAAGGCTCCCTCATTATTGAATCTGAAAGCGCATGAACTCCCTCCAGCTAGCGAAAAGGCTTGTTGTAGTGGTGGATACATTCTATTCTTGATAGCACTTCTGCAATCTTGGCTGATCCAACTCCTCTGGTTTTAGATCGAGGCCAGTGCTATACTATTTTCATCTGCACCATGTCTCTGCAACAGTCCCCCTTTTTCTGTTGTGCTCAGCGACATCAGGGAAGTGGTTTCCAAGCATGGATTCTTGGCACCGGTAGTGAGAAAGGACCTTGTTTCTACAAAGCATGGAGATGCTATAGCCATGGTTAAGGACATGGCAAATCTAACGGACTGAGCAATAGCTACGGATACTGATTGCAACGCTATCAAGACTATCAACAACACTCCTGTCATGGAAAGTAGGTACCCTGTACCTATTGAAAAGCTGGACATGACTCATGCGTCGATCGAACAAGCAAATACTAACCGGGACAGGGGTACAAGGTACCGTGGCTGCTACGCGTGGCCATATATCAAACAGAAGAATCTGTTGAGCCCCAGGGCGCTGTTGCTCCTTCTGAATGCCAGAGGTCGCAATCCGCCTTCGAACTTTGCAGCCACGGATATGGACGCGATTCATCTGGACCTTGTTCTCTATAAGCCCCCAGCTCGTGGGGAAGGTCAAGAAGGTCTTTTCGAATGGAAAGCGCAAAGATTAGGAAAACGTCAATGGTGACAATGAACAAAGACCTGAACAAATACCGCCTAATGCGTCGCCGCCATCCCGCGTCTCAAGGCAGAACTCGGCAAACCAAGTCCGAGACCACTTTCTACATCTAGTACACTTTATGTTGCACAAGCCGGTGGATACTAGGAAATGGAGCAGTGACAACTGCAGACGGTGAACAATTCTCATTGTTCATTCACAAACTCGCAGACAAGAAGGCAGTTTCTCAGCTAGATCTATTTGTTGGCAACGTCGCTGAGGCAGATACACCTTGAGACAGCATCCGCTTGGCTGAAACTGTTTCGAATCCCTGCTAAATTGCTCGCAGGAAGCGGCAAGACCACTATCAATTAATGAGTCTATTACTCTGAACCAGTCTCTTTAGATTTATGTGGACAAGCAACAGTATATCGCTACAGTGTCAGCTGGTGGTTGGTAGGCGGTAGGCCAATATTTCTATCAACTGCAAGTTCAGGTAGTTGCTAACTACTTGAAAAAGTACTGCTAAAAAGGAAAAACTGCTCTCTACTCCTACCTGTGCCGAGAAACCCAGATCTTCTTCACCTCCAGCAAGACCTTGTCGCCCAGTCCTCTTGCAAAGCTGAAAGCAGATGGACCCCTCCCTCCTCTCCCTCTATCTCAGGACGGAAAGGTGAATAATAGAGTACTGGCTGACAACTGCTTACCAAATACTTCAAGTCACCATATTATCAACATGCGTGCTGAAGTCAAGGGAATGGGTTGTTCTTTGCCCTGCAGTGTTTGTGAAACTGCTAAGGATTGCTGCACGGATAATAATACTTGCGAATTCTTTACTCATCGAATACCGAAAGAATATCATCAAACGGATCCACGTCCGCCTCGAAGATGAGACCGGGCTGCAAGGGAGATCAATCAGCATGTTGGACAAATGAAGGGTGGGAACTATGTTGGTAAGTGCAATCATAGAAAAATTATACATGCCTTGAAGCACTCGCTAACTAACGGTGAAACGGCGTTTCCAAGAACGATATCGATGTCTGCGTCAGCACAGTAGCAGTTCGATGCCAGAAGATGGGTTGCTGCTCGCACATCTCATATCAAACCGGATGGCATAGAGCCGGGCACTTGAATTAGCTTAAGCTTCATGCACCACGTTCGACCCAGAGTTCCTCAACAAATAAGACGAGAGGCCTGAGATCTGCAAACATCAGATCCTTACCCGTGTAAATGCTCGTCCTGTTGCGACCAAACTGAAATTGTACACGCAAAAAGCATGACTGCTTCTGCCTGAAATGCGAGTTGGTACTGGGGACGTACTTCGCGGCACCCCAACCTGGCGTACCACAACTCAGGACTGGGAAGTTGAAGTTCTTGAGACAACCGGCTTAGGCCTCGACAAGAATCTTTTGTTGTGCGGAATACTTGCCGCATCAGTTCTCATTTTGAGATGGAACTTTGAGCCGCAGACGTGCAACGACTGGCATGCGCGTGCTTAAGCACCTCTCACGCAAGCGTCCGAGGTTTTCGCCTCCTTCAACGAGTGTCCCCGGATAATCCGAGATACAACGCTGCCCATACAGGACACCGGCCATTTTTCATCGAAGAATACCGTGTCTATCATGCTCTTGAACGGCTTCAGGCGGGTAGCGATATTGTTTAGATCGGCTGTATGATGGAACAGCGGTAACGGATATCGCAAAAGCCCTACAAAAGGGCAACACCGCGCCGCTGGTGAAAAACAAGCCTTTCGCCGTCATATACATCTTTGATGGACTGGAAATGCAAGCCAAACTCCTAAGGATTTTGCTTTTCTACGATGCAATACTAGCACCGATTCCAGTCGTCATACACTGAAACGAAATCCACCAGACACCTCTTCCTCGAACTAGGCCTTCGCCTATTCGGCTCCACCTGCAGCAATGATACTATCCAGAAGACCAGACCCTTACCACTACGAAGAACAGCAAAATGGTGGCCATGTGAGATTTGATACGACGCCACTCCATTGCAGAGATCTTGATAAAGACTGGCGCGCATACTGCACCCCGGGTATATCCCTCGCGGATGCCCGACAACTCTCGATGCTGGGGCTGTTCCCATGTCACAGCCTGCAAAATGGTTCTACCGCGGTATATGCAGGTCGGGCCTCGGTGTGCTCGTGGACAAATGTTGTGGTTCGCATGATGAGCTTTTTTGATACGTGACTGGAAAGTGAGCTATCAAGCAATGAATACAGCTCAATCTTAACAATTGGCTGAACAAGGGATGCTGTCCTTGCTTATAAGATGGACATATTACGGCTTGTCAAGTTAGCCTATATACAAAGTACCAAAAGTTCTTCACTAAGACTCGGGAACTGTTTCAGTCTGGAAATTTGTGATGAAGCAGATTCTGTCCGGGTCAAAGAATTTGGCACTTTGCTGACAGTATCGTGGTTCCAAATAGAGCCCAAATCACTGATCACCGCTACCCCGTTCTTCAACAGCATCCAGTCTCCAAAGAGACTTCATGGGCATTGAGTCGCTTCCCTTGTAATTATTCTGCCAGGATTCCTTCCATCAATAAGTGAACTTGCAGGTAAGTCTATTCTCTCTGTCCTTTTTTTATATTATTTCTTTATATTTTGTTAGTTTCCTTGTATTTTTCATAATTGGTTTCTTGTTTTGTTGGACTGTTGTTTTTTTAATCTTATTTTTTTAATTATATTTTCAACTAATTATTTTATAGAATCAACCAAAAAAAATCCTTCAGTTCTACGCCGGCCGGTCAAGAAAAATGCCTCCTATGGTAAGTCTTTCTTATTTAATCTTTTCTTTTCTTTTCTTTTTTTTTTTTTTGTTATTAGAGAATATTTTATTCTTTTTATCCTTATTTTTTTCTTTTTCTTTTTATTTTTTGATTTTTAGTTCTGGTTATTTTCAAAATTCTAATTTTAATAGTGCCCCCACTGCCGCGTTTCTGGCGACGCAGAACAGCCAATTTCCGTGTCCTGCTTTGTCTGGTCGAACCCCAATGAATCCGAAAACCCTAATGATTCTTATCATTTCCAGTGTTACTGGCATGAGAGCATGACTATCGACTGTGTTCTCGAGGAAATTAACAACCGTTTCCACTATCTTCACGGGACTGTTATTCTTCTTCGCGGTGAGAGCGATGAAGTTGATGATGTGGAGGAAGTCTGGGATCCCATTGCAGATATGGGAAAACAAAAGCTCATCAACCAGGGAAACGCCGCCGCTCAACACGGATCCTAATTGCGGCCAACTTGTTCGCCGACGGCCTCAATCCGTCCTTGACTCGTTCGTGCAGAGCTGAAGGAAACATTGAGCAAAAGGCCTGCAGTCAGAAAAACGTTCCCAGCGATACCATGCCGCACCGGTACCTGACGGCACGAAGTTTTAGACTTATTACAACTCGACGAAATGGATTTATCCTAACAAAGAATTGGCTGGGCATCCTCGATATCAATTCCAAGCTGGGTGCATTCTGCCTTGCAATGTTTGGACAACATACCCTGGTGATGCCGGAATACGGAATTCAACTGTAATAAGATGACGACCGAAGTACAAGTACAATATAAGGATTACCACATTATACCCTTCGGTTCGGATGTCACTATTATCAATATCTCTTAGCTGAAACTGACATATGCTAATCTGGTGAATGGACCCTACGAGACGGAAATGCCTCTGGCGCTCTTGATTCACCAAATGTTACTCTCATCATCAATTCATCGAACTAACCACTTCATCATGAATGGCGCCAAACTGACCAGCGTGCTAAGATGAAGAAAGGTACTACAATCCTCACAAAGTCCAAAGCTGGTGACATGACTTCAATCTCGATTACCAAGGGATTCCACGTCACGATGGCCGTGGGCCATTTGTCTTAGAGAAGACCTACCATATACGTGCACCTTGAAATCGGTAGCCAAGACTGTTTACAGCCGCGTTCCAGATCCGCTGGTTAGACCAGGGCCGAAGACAGGCAAACCGCGGCTACTACACAAGTCGTTCAAGGATCAAATGCCAGCGTGGAGATTACCTAACGGCTTTCCAGAGGCCTCTGTGGTGGAAGTTCGAAGGGATCAGTCAGGCCTGTCGCTTGTTTATGGCCTCCTCGATCTCATCCCTAGGGGTGAATTGTTAACCTTTCTTACATAGAAGATATCATGCACAGCTCTACGGTGGAACTTCAACGGCAACAACATCGCAGTTGAAGTTATCAACAGCTGAACTTCGATGTCGACCTTGAAATGGCGAAGCTAGCAATTCAGCTAGGCTGCGTCATCCGCGACTCCCATAGCTTGGTGGATTGGAGGCCAGGTAGCCTTGGCTGCGAAGAAGAAATGAACAACATCGTGATCCCCGAGTGTTCACACTGGGCTGCTCACATTGGTAGCATGTCCGTCCAGATTCGGCTTTAGCAAACCACCAGAGTGATACAAAAGTTAAAGCGCTTCGGAGGAAGCATGATGCATGACAACATGGAGTGCGAATCTATCCGCAAAGTTGTAAAGAAGTTTTATCAGATAGATAACGATTTGAACAGGCTCCAGCACGAATCTCATATGCTGCAGGAAGAGTTCTACAGCATTCTGACAACTGCTGCAGACGTGTGATATCTGCACATCACTCTCAACCTAGGACCGCCGGAAGTCCTGACATACATCGACAGCCTTCAAAGGAAAGTCGCAAAGGACGCGGAAGCACAAAGGTCGATTAAGAAGAAGAAAAAGTCCACTTCCGACCCAGATTCTGATGACTTCGTCCGACCTTCTTTCGACACCGAAGAACCCACAACGGAAACGAGTGGCTCCAGTCCTAGAAGATGAAGGCGGGGGTCCTTTCAGATAACACGATATCAGGGATCTCGTCAGCTGTGGTGGGGGACAAGAGGAGATCCGAATCTGTCGATGACAGCAACCCCATTTTTCAACAATCGAAAATCCTGATCTGGCGGGCTTGTTTCTTCTCTTGCCTCAGAAGCTTCCTAGCTATCTTACAGCCAGCAAAGCAGCAAAAGCCAAGTACTCAACTGCTTGCTGATCCTGCGGTTTACGTTACGGGGCCAGACACAGAATTTTCCGGCGGCATCGAAGAAGTCCGCGAAGAAGTCCTCAGCGAACCTTACGCTCAGCTGGGAAGTCAAATGGCAGTAATCCGGGGAAAAGATGGGTCTCTGACGTCTACAGGGATATACGGTCCGAAATCCCAGCCGCTGCAAACCCTTTTCTGAAAACATTTGGCCTGACTCGGGTCGGAATACTAATCCAGAAACACAAATCGCAGCTCATGTTAGAACGTTACAGGAGCCCAAAAAAATGGAACAGGATGGCCGACACTGGTGCTGCTCGAATTGGCATGAGCCTATCACTAAGCAACAAGCCGGGTCACCGTTGGCTCTGCTTTTGGTGCCTAGTTGAAGTTCAGAACCCAGAAAGATCGCTTTAGTTTATGTTCCTAGCCGTCTGGCAGAAACCGGTGGCTGTAACGATATATTGCTTGCCAATAGGTAGCACATTTTACTCAACAGGTGTCGGCTATTATTGACCTGTACGTCGACCACACTTCGGACAAGAATCCTGTCACTGACGAGCTCAGTTCTGCCAGGGTAAGTGCAAGGGTCTTCGGCAAAGGAAGTGGGAGCATTAAGATTGGAGTCACGAGTCTCATAATCGATGGCCTGCTTGTACCAATAAACCGCGAGATGGACCTACTTGTGTATTTGGGGCACTGCAGCATTGAACCGAAGCATGATGGTTCCGAACTGGGTCCGCATTCACAGGGCCCAGAAAGTACCGAAGGTGGCGGCAATGCATGACAGGAGAGAATAAAAACGGTTATTACATCCCTCCATAAGGGGTACGACTCTCGAACACGTGGGTGTACCTCGCTCTCAAGTACGTTCGTCCAAAGGGACGAACTTCCCAGCAAGCATCTTACTAGCTTTGATGTCGAAGGTCAAATTCGAAATGAAAGATTCGACAAGCATTTTCGAACTTCACAGTTATTAGCCTTTCGCCCATTACAACGCCTATTATGTGCTTGCGGTGTTCAGATTGCTGATTACTCGAGCTATGGCTGATTAGAGGCCGTCCCCTTCGCTAGAGCCTCCCCGACAGCAACGACACGTTCTTGGACGAGCGCGCAAGTGCAGAAGGGGGTTGTCATAGCATACACAGAAAGGCTTTGGACAGTTCATTACCTCTGTTCTTCATCGCCACCATGGTCCACAAGTTATAGCAGCATGAATAGAATGTCTCTAATATGCGTGTCGGCGAGACAAAAACGACGATGTTGCAGTTCTCACCGTGCTTACCCGCCAGAGCAGCATAACCTAAAACCCGTGCATCTGCCGCGAGCGAGGGTTACTTATTCTCAAAACTCTTTGTCTCTTGTTCTCAGCCACAAACCCCACAACTATTCACCATGGACGGTAGCTTTGTCCACTATGGGAGGATTACACAACCACAAGAACTCTGAGAACGTGAGAAAATCAAACAAATGGTACGTGTATCCCGGTCTCCACTATTGGCAGGCGAGAATCGAGAAACTCGACCAAAGCCTGGAGAAGCTGTCCAAAGAAGTGGACGAAGACGACAAAGCGGAGCAGGCCAGAAAGGAAGAGGAAGAGGCCAAGGCCAAGAAGCGTGCGGAGGAGGAAGCCAAAAAGCGTGCTGCACTGGAGGCTAGGAAAGCCCAGGCCGAAAAAGAGGCAAAGGCAAGAATTGCGGCCAAGAAAGACGCCGACTGAGGACTTCCTTTCTGATTTTTTCCTCTGTGTTGAAATCCGGGATGTTGTTCTGGAATGTATAGCTGAGCTGCTGATGCTTTCCAAGAAGAAGACTTTTCCATCAGAAAAGGGGAAATCGAACAGGAGACCGTGGGTATCCTCGAAGCCTCGGCCGATATTGTGCCCCGGCACAAGGACCGCCCCGCCGCCGGTCGTCGCGCAACGATCCCGCACCGTGACCGACGCCATCGGGCTCGCCATGAGGCCTATACGGGACCAGGTCGCTGGTGCGCAGCGCCTGGCAGCCACCCCGGCCGAGGTAAACGCAATGGTCAACCTCCTGCGCCGCGACCCGCGGTTCGAGCAGACCTGCATTGCCTTCGATCAGCACCGCGTCCAGCGCGACGGCTCATCCCCACTCGCGAGGGCGCATGACCGCGTTGTCGCCGGTGGAAGCGAGGAACTTCTGGCCCCCGGAGGACCTCGAATCCGGCGAGGCCGACGAGACGCAGACTACTTCCCAGCCACCAACCGACAAACCCCTCTGATGGGGACGAGCCAGCTGCGGAGAGCGAGCTCTCGGTTCCTTCTGAGGAGGAGCTTGAGAGAACCGCCAAGGCAGCAAAGGGGGGCGGGGGAGGAGAGTAACAAGCGAGGCGGTCTATTTCTCCTCCGAGACGAGTTTCTCAAGATTTTGGCAGCAGAGTCTTCGTCTATACCTGCTCTCCATTCTTCTGCAGCCATCTGCTCGCGACTGAGCAGCGGACGACCATGAAAGAACGGTGTCCAAGCATGTTCTCCGCATTATTTCCTGCGCATGATTCGGATTCGGGTACCAGGAAATCTAAGCCTGGTTTAAAATCAGCCCGCACGTCCGTGCTAATGTTCGATCAATTCTGATATCCCGATCCCAGCCAGCAAAGTGCAAGCCACCCCGAGGAAGAATCTGAAGGAACCAGAGTCAGCGATGGACCAGTATTATGGCGACAGAATGAACAAGCGTTGAAACTAGAGCCATACCCATCGCAATTATTACAGATCATTCCCTTCATCATTTGGGTTGAGATTTCAGCACTGCTGGCCAGCATATACATCACCCAAGTCAGCGGCGGTGCTTGAGGCTGGATTCGTTCAAGTGACCCGCGCGTCATTCCACCTCTCCATGAGCAGAACCCGTAATCGACGGCAGCACACGCTCTAGCAAGAGGATTAGTACAGTGAACGATACGAGAAGATATCTTAGCGGACGATGAGCATATACAAGGGCTTAGCTATCCAACCCCACCCGCCCAATCCGATACATCTATGCATGATACCGCTCAACCAATTTCCCACCCGTACAAGCAACCCGTGGAAGCGGTCGAACTAGAAGGCCCCGTCATGGATCACTAGATATTCGCGGAACTTGATGGCGGCCCAATTTGTTTCTTGAACGGGAGGGGACGGGAATGTAAAGGCGGCCGGGTCCCGTTGCCTGCCTGTACTGTACAATGGCCGACGCCCTGTCTACACCCATCCCGTTCCACCTGTTCCCTGTCAGATAGCACCCACCCCTAGCTACACTACATAAGCGGGCAGACCCCAGCCAGATATGTAGTTCTTTGGGTCCTACAACCCTATTTACAGGCGACACAGTAATTTGCCTACTGACAGGGTAGGAGGAGCGCTCGTGTTCCAGGTGCCGCGGGTCAAATACTCGAGTGTCAGTGCATTAATGCTTCGAGATCTTTTGCCTTTGCAAAAAAAGGTCAAAAGGTTCGGATCGGCTTTGAAGGATCTTCTGCCTCTTGGTCGTTGGTATCTCGAACGTATGATGCCCCTTTTTGAGGTCCACATCAATGTCCAGCATCCGAGTTAAGCATTGGACTGATCTTAAACTTGCCGGTGCCCGCCACTCTGGAGGCTCAGGGTTACTGGGATCAGGGACAGTACAGTACATGTCTGGTTCAAATCCATGTACATACTGTACCTGGCCCCGGAACTCTGGACCCTCGATCGATCATGTTTGGCTGCAGCCCAACACGCAATGCCCCGATCACTTCTTCCCCCCATCCCCAGACTGCGCCTGGTGATGCCAGACAACACGGACGTTCACTTGTGGCGTACCGGATTTAAGAAGATGCGGCAACCGGAATAATATGAGAGCAGTGAAGTTGTGTAGGTAGATCATAGTCATGGATTCCTTTTGAGACGTGTGATAAGCAGGGGCATTTCTACACATCTTACCCGGCAATTGGAGGGATTCATGCCATGGATTGACAAGGGCAAAAGAACTTGGGTCAACTATCTGCCATAACATATAGCTGGCGCAAATCTACGGAATATCTACAGTCATTCCTATCAGACACATAATCCAGTAGCCAAACAATACCATTATGCAATTATCTATGTACTCCATACTCATCACATCGGAAATCAACCCTCTAATCACAGGTCGAAACTCCCCCGTCCTGAGTAAGACCGGATCAACCGGGTAGGAAGTAAGTTACACAAAAAAAAAGAAAAAAACAAGTGAATCTTGCTCTATACACAAGAAAGGAAAGAGGCAGGAAAGAAACATCACCACGCAAATGCATGCAATCCAATGCTCGCTCAATGCAAGGAATCAAGCTAGGCCATCGTCTCCAAGGCAGCACAAGCAGCAACGTGGATCGTGGATCGTGGATCCCTCGGGGTCCGTTCACCGCCTTCTTCTCCCCCCTTTTTCTAATCTCCCCTCCCTCTATGACCAGTGAACAACAACCCCTCTCTCGTTTTCCCCTCTTTTTCTTGATCGTTTATCATGTCTCTCGTCCCTTCTCGCCTCCCCAGGAGATGCTGCGACGGCTGGCACTGCGGCTGTGGCGCGAGTAGGTCGACCCCGTATCCTGGGCTTCGCCCGAGCTACCGCCGTTGAATGACTGCTGGCGACTGTCCTTGGTGCCGTCGGCGAATTGCACCCGGCTCTGGTTTGCGCCGTTATTTTCGCTGTCGGATTCATCCACTTCATCCACCGGAGTATCGGAGTCATCCGAATCGTCCGAGTTGTTGATCTCACCCAGCGCAGCCAAACGACGACGTCGCTCGGCGGGCGTTTCGCCCGTATCGTCATCGGCCTGCTGAGGCGGACGGGCGAGACCAGCCGCTTCCCGTAATTGAGAGGGCGGCACACGCTCGGTGCCGTCATCCTCGGAATCTCTGCGCGATCGAGCTTGTGTCTTTGGAGACGATGACGTCGGGCTCACATGGCGGGAGCGTCGCTCATCGGCGGCGGTACCGCGACTGAACCGGGCCAAAGAGGCGGCGATGTTGTCGCCGGGAACTCCATGGCCCGATTCATCGTCGCTGAGATCAGTCTCGGAGTCGGAATCATCGTCAAAAACGGGGACGGAGGGTGCCACGCCGGGATCCGACTTGCGGCGCTCTTGCTCGTGCTCTAACTCTTCAGCCTTCTCGGCCTCCTGGCGCGCAACGTTCTTCACCCGCTCCGGAGCATCGGTTTCCTCCACCACATCGCGACGAGCCTTGGGGCCTAGGTTGCGGATCTGTTGGGCGAATTCATGCTTGGTCATGCGGCGACCCTTGTGTTCGATGCCGCGCTTTCCGACGTCGCCATCGTCAGCCAGGGTGAAACGCAGACCGTCATCCGCCAGCCATTCGTCCTGCGCTGCCTTCCGGGCCGCTTGCGAAGTTTCACCCTCTTCCTCCATACCGAACCAGGTTCCCATCCGGGTCAGTCCTCGTCGAACCGGAGCATTACCCTCAGGCTTGGGCTTTTCTTTCGAGGGGATCGAATACTTCTTGATGACCTCGCCATCCTCATCCTCGACAATAATCGTGTTACCAAACTGGTACGCGTGAGCGGAGCGGCCCTTGCCCTTGCGCTTGTGAGCGTCCTTCTCAGCCCTACGCTTGGCAGCAGCCTTCTCCTCGTCGGTGTGAACAGGCACCTGGACACGATCGCCGCCCTTGCCGAATTTCATCCAGTTACCAATCATCTTCCGAGTCTTTTCGACCGAACGTTCGGCCTTTTCTTCCAGGGTCTTCTCGATCTCCTCGCCTTCGGTCTTCTCGTGGGGATGTGAGCGAGAGGGAGCAAACTCGGCCGAATTCTGTTGTAACCTCTGCCGCTGTTCCTCGATGTGCTGTTTCTGCTCTTCTGCGGACATGTGACTGACGTCCTCGACCTTGAGAACGTTACCCTCTTCATCCTCCATGATCATGTTATGACCCTCCAGGTAAACTTCCATGATCGGCTCTTGGCCGAAGCGATCGCGCTCCCGGTTAGGAGGAGAGGATTCCCGTTCGATTCTATCGCGTTCTTCCTCCTCTTCGCGTTCTTCTTCTTGCTTCTCGGACTTCTCGGTATCTGCTGTTCGCTGGGGCGCAATGGCCGACTGGCTAATGGGACCACCCGCTCCGTCGTTGCGTCTGCGGCGTCTCCTACGAGTCCTACTCGTCGATCGGGCACGTGCCGGATCTGTTTCGTCTTCCTTCTGACGACGCAAGAAGTTACCCGGAACTCCGATCGGAGGCAGCGTACCCGGAGGATAATCGGGTTCGTTAGAGGATTCATCCTCATCCGGTTTGCGGAAGGACATGGAACCCTTGGCGAGTGATTGCACCCGCGGCAGACGGTTCATCCACGAGGGACCCTCCTCGTTGGCGGTGGTGTAGGACAATGTGATGGTCAGAGTGTTGATCCGCTTGCCGAGCGTGAAGACGGCGATGGAGGAGCCGTGAACCAAAATTGAGGAAATGACCATGAAGGTCGTAATTGGCCAGATGAGCTGAATAATATAGTAATTCGAAGAGCCAGCCGCCGGGAGCTCTGATTCTCCTAACGGACTGGTGCCATGTCCCTCCAGTTCGGCCCGTGCTAAGATCGACGCAAAGATCGCACCGACGCCAATCGGCCCGAAGTGGCCAGCGAACAATGCCTCGCGCCACGTTTTCACATCGGGTATAATCGGTTTCAATATCAGCATGATCGGAATGCGACGGAAGAAGATGACCAAGATCGCTATCACAACCAGTCGCCAGGGCTGCAGACCAATCGATGGGTTGTTGTAGTCCTCCCAAGGAATGATGGAACCAAAATACACAAAGTACGCCAAGTTGAGTAGCAAATCGATGACGTTGGACACGTGGGACTCCTCAGTCTTCTCCGTAAACCATCCGTCATTACTGAAGCCCACGCCGGCGGCAAAGCCGATCAGGAGGTCGTCCATGCCCAGTAGACTGCCCGAGCCGGCGCAGAAGACGGCCAGCACGAAGTAGAAGACCAGGAAACTTTCGCGATCGATCAGCCCCTTCCGTTCGGCGAGCTTAATCGCGTGCCGGGCCAGATACCCAATGATGAACCCGTAGACCGCGCCAAAAATACACTCGTACAGAATGGTGACACAGAACCAATGCAGCGACACCTCGCCCGCATGGGGGCGGTAGCGCCAGATGTAGTAGCCCAGATAAATGAACGGGAAGGCCATGCCGTCGTTGCAGCCGGACTCGGCGGACAACAGGTCTCGCAAGTGCTTGGGGACTCGGCGGGCGAATTTACCTTTACCGACGACGGAGGAGGCGAGAACGGGGTCCGTGGCGGTGACACAGGACGCGCAGATCAGACTCTCGAGCCACGAGAGGGGCGGCACCATCCACCAGATAAACAGACTCGTGACCAGCCAGCCCCAGGTCATGACGGGCACCAGCAGCAAAAACACCGACTTCCAGTGCCGTTCCATGTAGGCCTTGGGCAATTCGACTCCGACGGCAAAGCACTGGACGACCAGGACAATGCGCGAGCATTCCAGCGTGATCTTGTCGACATTGCCCCAGGACATGGGGTTGAAGAGGTTGGCCGCATGAGGCCCGAAGATGATACCACACAGCGTGGCAACGGTGGCTTCACCGATGTACAGCTTCTCCTTGACGAAGAGCGAACATAACATGAACAGACTGGTGAACCCACCCAGGATCATGTACGCCAGATGGGGCTTATCGATATCTAAATGGTCCCACGCCATGACTGCGACGGCGGGGGGGGAAGCGCACGAGATCGAAAAGCGCTATCCCAGTAGAAGTTGTTGTTTGTTGGTCAGATTAAGCGATTAGATTGCTTGTTGTACCAGATTTCCTTTTCCTCCCCGGGGGCGCTCGTGCGTTGGAGGTCGATGCGCCACGAAACCAGGTTATGATTGAGGATCTCGGAGGAGCTTCCGCCGATCGGGACCTGGATGCGCTCTAACAAGGGGAAACCCGCCGCTTAAGGTGGACGCACGCCGAATTTCCGCATGCCTTTGGGAAAATCAAATGATGAGCGGCCCGAAACGATGACAGGCGAAAGCGGAGAAAATCCCAAGACGGAGTTTTCCTGTCGAGGGCCTCGTGGGCGTCGTCACCTGCAAGGGGGATCGAGAGTATGGGAGTGGGATGGGGAGGGGAGAGGAGAGGAGAGGAGAGGAGAGGATTCCTATTGAGGACGAGCAGAACGTGCGATTAGTTTCCGGAAACGAGGGAAAAGGAAAGAAATAAACAGGAAATTGGGAATGAAAGAAAAAGCATTGGTCCGAGTGTTTTCTCAAGTGGGAGAAGAGGAGGGAAGTTCGCGCAGGGCGAGGAATGGGGAAGAGGCGCGGGCGGCGAGCGGCCAAAGGAAAGACTGCCGGATTGGGAGAAGCAGAGGAAGGGACTGAACTTACCGATTCTGGAGATTCCACCAGACAATTCGAAGCTTTTCTCAAGAGTACGGAAAGCACGGAATGGAATCAGAAGATAGAGGAGAGGGAGAGGGAGAGGGCTAAGACACAGGTCTGAGAAACAAGCAAGAGAAGAGGAGAAACAAGACAAGAAAAAAAAGAACGAGGAAATGGAGGGAGAGTAAGTTTTGGAGGGCGAAACAGGTACCAGAAACGAAGTCAGCGGCACCCGATCCAAGCCGAGAGGAACGACCAGAGAGGAGGGAGGAACTGGAGGAACTGGAGGAATTGGAGGAATTGAAGCAAGAGAAGCAAGCCAAGTTCTGGGCACGAGCTGGGCGTGGGAAGATGATTCGGAGATTTGCTGCCTTTCCAAGACTGACCCAAGACTGATGACGACGAGCCAGGGAAAGAAGGCCGACGGTCGGCGGGGAAATCCGTGCAATCTGACTTCCTTCACAGCTTGGAGCGCTGAATCACTCCCTCGTCGCGGAACGGACGAAGGTGAGGAGGCTTGGCAATTGGCGGGACTCCACTATGGTGATTATGATTCCAGTTACTACCTAGGTGCTAGGTATGATTGCACTGATGAGCCGATGAAGGCGGGAGGCAGCTGGGTTGATATACATCCATCCATCTCGTCATGATGTCGCTCCAAGACACTTGCCTGTATGTAGTCTTGACTATACTCTCTCCCCTGTAAGTCCGACCAGGAAAGAGACTACTAGAAGGTCCTCCGTACTCCGTACTCTCAGTGGCATAGTCCAGTACCTACTACAGTACCCCGTAGCTTACCTCGAGTCCACACCAATAGGGCTCGCATCCGATTACCCATCACATTTCCAGTCGTGTCCCGCCAACAATTCTGATCCACCACAACTTTAGGGTACCGTATAACTTCTCCACAGAAGTACAGATCAGATCCGACTTTTGCGACGGACTGTCCTTTTGTGCTTCCCCGTGTGAGAGGTGGCATGTACGGTACAGTATGCATTTGGATGCATTGGAGGAGGGGTGACAGCTGAGACTGAATGGACTCTTACACTCTCACTCTCACTCTCTCACTCTCACTCACACACCCTCACCAAACCACATGGTGCCAATCATGGCCATGACGACACAACCCTCCAAACCTGCCGTGCAGGAAGAGACTAGCCCCGAGGCTAAACACAGAACAAGACTAAGTTAACCGCAACAGCCAGAAAAGCCCATCGTTGCCCAGCCTTGCAAGGCTGCAAATGCTCCCGGCTCGCTTTCTGCCGGTCTTTATTGGCGGTCAGGGGCAAAAAGCGGAGCTGGACTTGTCCTTCTTGGGATTAGCGCACTGTTAGCCGTCTCCACTCCGACTCGACCCAAGTCGGCGATTCGTTCATCCCGACTTGCCGACTTCCCGACCCTGACTAACCACCGCCTTCCTCCCATCCCGCCATCACGAGACACAAGACCGACTAGAAAGACCGACCGGAGACTCGGAATACTTCCTGTACTTCCCATCATACACTTGGAATCACTGACAGGCATGCTAGGTGGTTGCTTGCTTGCTCAAGAGCGTAGCATGACAGACGGCAAACACTGCTACTCATGCTCACAGCCCTGCCAATGCTTTGATTCCCGAAGTCACCAAGGCCCCCTGCACCGGTTCAGTAGTATATATATTTACCCGGTTGATCACAAAAAAAAGAAAAAAAAAAAAAAAAAAAAAAAAAAACAAGCAGCGCCTGCGTGCACGCTTTAGTGTCTTGTTGTC